>JAQOTM010000530.1:0-57793 GCA_029168755.2 Tillandsia fasciculata | reverse complement strand
CCAAGGAGTATGAGCGGAATTACCCCGTGCATGACTTGGAACTCGCAGCGGTGGTGTTTGTGCTCAAGCTTTGGAGGCACTACCTGTCACACGTGTACTCAGATCATAAGAGAGCTTTTCACCCAAAGCTAAATCTGCGACAAAGGCGGTGGCTGGAGCTATTAAAGGATTACGATTGACGATCCACTATCACCCGGGAAAGGCCAACGTGGTGGCCGACGCCCTGAGCCGCAAAGGACAGGCCGCGGAGGTAGATGTAAGCTCCATCACACAGCAGGATAGCCTGATTGCGGAATTCTCGCGATTAAGACTAGAGGTGGTCCCGGCAGGGACAGTCGCCCAACTTCTGACGCTGGTGGTCAGACCTACTCTGCTGGACAGGATTCTCGAAGGCCAATCGACTGACCAACAGCTCCAGCTGGTGCGAAGTAGGATAACCACAGACGAGGAGAGCGACTTTATGGTGAGCTCCGACGGCACGATACGATTTCGGGGGCGAATTTGCGTGCCGGATCTACCGGAGCTCAAGGAGGAGATCCTGCGGGAAGCGCATAATGCCCCATATACAGCGCATCCCGGGGGAACGAAGATGTACAAAGACGTCAAGCAAACCTTCTGGTGGCCGAAAATGAAGGAAGACGTGACGCGATTGGTGGCGCACTGCCTAGTGTGCCAACGGGTGAAGGCCGAACATCAACGGCCGGCAGGAAAGTTGCAACCTTTACCGGTGCCCGAGTGGAAATGGGACATGATTACCATGGATTTTGTAACCGGATTTCCGAGGTCGCCACAGGGACACGATGCGATATGGGTGATCGTGGACCGTTTGACAAAATCGGCCCACTTTTTGCCCATACACACGACATGGACTCGGGAACGACTGGCGCAAACGTACATCGACGAGATAGTGAGGTTGCACGGTGTACCAACATCCATCACGTCGGACAGAGACACACGTTTTGTGTCGAACTTTTGGCGAAGTCTACAACGAGCAATGGGAACCAAGTTACACTTCAGCACAGCCTTTCATCCGCAAACCGATGGACAATCAGAGCGGGTGATACAGATCGTGGAGGACATGCTTCGAGCATGCGTTCTGGACTTGGGCGAAGGGTGGGCACGGTGTTTGCCCCTGGTGGAATTTGCCTACAATAACAGTTACCAGGCCAGCATTCAGATGGCGCCGTACGAGGCACTGTACGGGCGCCGCTGTCGGTCTCCGATATGCTGGGATGACTTAGGCGAGCGAAAGTTCCTGGGCCCAGATTTGGTGGAGGAGACCGAAGCAAAGGTGCGATTAATTAAACAAAGGCTGCTGACCGCCCAAAGCAGACAGAAAAGCTATGCAGATAACAGACGCCGAGACTTAGAATTCATGGTAGGCGAGCACGTGCTGCTCCGGGTCTCACCCTCCAAGGGAAACCGACGTTTCGGCATAAAGGGGAAATTGAGCCCAAGATACGTAGGACCGTTCGAAATCCTAGAGCGCGTGGGACCGGTGGCGTACCGGTTAGCCCTGCCCCCGAACCTCGAACGAGTCCACAATCTCGATGCTCCGGAAGTACCTCGCTGACCCCTCTCATGCCTTGGATGCCTCCACCATTGAGTTGCGAGAGGACTTGAGCGTCGAGGAGACGCCAGTGCGGATTTTGGCAAGAGAGGACAAGAAGCTGCGCAACCGAACGATCCCCTACGTGAAGATCCAGTGGAGCAACCACGAGGAGCGCGAGGCGACGTGGGAACTGGAGTCGAAAATGAGGGAATGTTTTCCCGAACTGTTTAGTGAGGTTTGAGTTTAAGTTTCGGGACGAAACTTTTTATAAAGTGTGAGTGGTGTAGTGATCCGACCCTTCGGGTATTTTTGAACTCACATGTAATCGCTTAGGCCTTAAGCGAAATAAAATTTATTTAATTTTCTTAAGTCGGCCGGGACTAGGTGTGTGTATTTTTCTGCAATAGAGCGCGAAAAACGATGACCGACGGTGCGATCGGATTCGAAATCCGATATCGGGATCTCCCGGAACGGGATCCTTAGCGTTGCGGTAATTAGTCACGCATCGGGGACCGTGCAAAATATCTTGCACCCGTTAGAGATAAGGTGGGTTATCTCGTAGGGGTAATTAATTAATTAATTAACTAATTATCCGGTGAGGGAAATTTAAATCCTCCTACGTACGAATTAATTTAGGATTTAAATTGTGGGATTTTATCTCGTGCATTAGATAAGAGATAAAATCGGGATATTTAAATCGGGGATTTGTTTCCCACAAGATTATTTAATAAAGGTGATTAAATAATCGGTGACTAAAATTTAAAAAGGGTTGATTTAAATATCCGGTAATTTGAATCCAATTGGGATTTGATTATTTAATAAGGGTGGTTAAATAATCGGGTGGTCAGAATTTAAGGTGATTAAATAACCGGTGGTCAGATTTTAAGATTTAATATCCCGTCAGCCGATATTTATGTGAGAGATAGAAACGGGGAGATTCGGGTTTTCCTACGTACGTAAAATTAAGGAAGTTAAAGATAGGGTTATCGGTAGGGATTAATTAATTAATAAATTAATTAATCGAACCGAAAATATCCGAAGGGATTTTTGGCGTGATTTTGGATAAGTAAATGGGAGAACTATTTATTCTCCTGTTTACCGAGCGCCGAGCGAAACCCTATTCTTATTTTACCGCCTCCTCAAACCCTCCTCTTTCGTGCTACCGAAACCCCCAACCGGTGAGGAAAAGTAAGAGAAAAGAGAGAACGGATCCATAACCGGAGAAAGGAGAAGGAACCAATCGTCCCAAACGCCGACCCGAGGGCAAGAAACGTGACCGGACACTTTCCCGAAGATCTCCGGTTAGTTTTATATTTTTAATAATTTTTCCGAATTTTCCTAGTCGCCCGTTTTAGGTTTCTTGAATTTCTCCCCGTCCCCGTTACCGTCGTCGTCATCGTAGTTATGTTAGACGAACGGAACGGACAAAGGAGGCGCGCGGTGCCACTAGGGCATCGCGCGGGGTGAAGGGGAGAAACACACGGACGACCGGGCGCCACCGCAAGCGGCGGCGGCGCCGCGCGGGTCACACCCGCGCGGGGCGCCGCGCGGACACCGCGCGGCCACGCGCGGGCGGCCCCGCGCGGGGTGCCGCGCGGGCGCGCGCGGGCACCCGCGCGGGGCGCCGCGCGGGCGGCCCCGCGCGGGCGGCCCTGCGCGGGCGGCCCGCGCGGGGTGCCGCGCGGGCACCCGCGCGGGGTGCCGCGCGGGCGGCCCCGCGCGGGGAGCCGCGCGGGGTGCCGCACGGGCGCCGCGCGGGCGTTCGCGCGGGGCGCCGCGCGGACCCGTGTCCGCACGAGCACCGCGCGAACGCCGCGCTGGGTGCTGTGAGGACGCCGTCCGCGGAGCCCCGCCATGCGCGGCTCCGACGGACGGTGACGGCCGTTCAAGGCATGGGTGCCCCGCCGGACAGCGGGACGGTGCCGGACTTTTGTAAATAATAATGTGGGGTATTTTTCTATTGCGATATGTTAGTATATTTTCTGACCTTAGTGTCCGTGCGGACTTTATATAGGTCCGGGTGCGCAGCGGGAGAGTGCAAAGGGCTCGGGTGACCCGTCTTCTCTCCAACCAGGTGGGTAGAGTTGCCATAAGTGCAACAAGTGCAGTAAGTGCATTTATCGCCATTAAAGTATTCTTTAATTTACCTAACAAAGTAGATGGTAAGCTAACCTTTCGATTAAAGATATTTTATCTGACAATTTAAGCGGCTGCGGTCGCGGTGCTCACTACACGCCAATTTTGGCAATCCGGTGACGGATGCTGCACGTACACTGGCGGACCGGGCCACCGCATGGTGTACTTTTCCGGAAAAGTGGTCTTTTTGACCCGTGTGCCTCACAAAGGAGTGGGAGCCGTGAGGACCTCTTCACGGCTGCTATAGGGGCCGCACTAGCCCCGTGAAGTGGTTAAAGCATCAAAAGGTGTTTGTGCACGAGGGGGGACTTTAGTCACCCCGACAGGTACTCTGGGACTGGTGCCCAGCTTAAAATATGCACAGGGGGTTTAACGAAAGGTTACGGGGTACTCGGTGTATTCGGTTTGTTTTCCCTTCTTGTTACTATTAGACATCTACTTTGTTTGTCACTGACGTTACCCACTCCGTGACAGGTACTGCTATTAGGTGCGTCAGCCGGGGTGACGGTGGGACTGCGTAGTGAGGACCGTAGTCGGACACTTGGTTATCTTGATTCTTTTGACTCCAACTCATTTCCTTATGCATGAATCTTTATTTTGCTTGTGGATAGCTTAGTTGTGAACTTGTATTAGCTCTGTGGATGAGGTGTAGGTTATAGTATGATACTTTTAGTAGTGTTCTTATGTGCGGCATGTTTTCATGATGAGTTAAAGGATTGCGAAAATGTTTTCTCAAAATGAAGTGCCGTGTGGGCACGGGTTTTCAACTCTGGGCTTTATCCTTTCCAAACAGTGATGCCGCTTAATTAACTTGCTATAATTGATGGTGAGCGTCTACGGTATGGTTGTTGGTTGGGAATTGATGCATAATATTTGTGATTGAATGACATGTTGTAAATAAGACGCCGTGCATATGCAAAGGAGACTCTGTCCGTGGACAGAGTGAATTTGCGTATGTGGCGGTCTGGCACGCACCGGGGTTGAAGATTATGTTTCCTTATTAAAAAGAAAAAAAAAAAATAGACACGTTTTTCCGCTTCACATGACTCAAAAACCCCCGGGGGCGTGACAGTTACAGAGTCTCCCAATTCCCCAGTGGAAATGGGACCACATTACGATGGATTTCGTGGTCGGACTTCCTAGGGTACAAGGAGGAGCAGACGCTATCTGGGTAGTCGTGGATCGACTTACCAAGTCGGCGCACTTTCTGCCCATGCAGACTACGTGGTCACTTGAGCGACTAGCCCAGTTATATCTGGATGAGATAGTGAGATTGCATGGAGTACCCGCCTCCATTGTATCAGACAGAGACCCGAGATTTGTTTCGCATTTCTGGAAAAGTTTGCAAAACCTTGGGGACTGAACTCAGGTTCAGTACGGCTTTCCATCCGCAGACGGATGGGCAATCTGAGCGGACGATACAAATCCTGGAGGACATGTTGAGGGCTTGCGTCCTGGATTTCGGCGGAGGGTGGATTCGACACCTATCTTTAGCTGAGTTCGCGTATAACAATAGCTTTCAAGCGAGCATTCAGATGGCTCCGTTTGAGGCATTGTATGGACGCAAGTGTCGATCACCGCTTTATTGGAGTGACGTGGGCGAGAGGCGGACCTTGGGACCAGATGTCTTGATAGAGGCAGAAGAGAAGGTCCGAGTAATCCGACAGCATCTTCAGACCGCCCAGAGCCGACAAAGGAGTTATGCCGATGTTCGGCGACGAGACTTAGAGTTTCAGGTTGGTGATCATGTGTTCCTGAAAGTCTCGCCGTCCAAAGGAATCAGAAGATTCGGCATTCGTGGGAAGCTTAGCCCCCGATACATTGGACCCTTCGAGGTATTGGAGCGTATCGGGCCAGTTGCCTACCGACTTGCACTTCCTCCGAGGCTTGCTGGTGTCCATGATGTATTTCATGTCTCTACTTTGAGAAAGTATGTTTTCGACCCATCGCACGTCATCGACTTCACACCGCTTGAGATCAGCGAGGATTTGAGGTATGAGGAGCGCCCACTGCGAATTCTGGATCGAGAGGTGAGAGAATTGCGCAATCGGGCCATTCCCTATGTGAAGATCCAATGGAGCAATCATGACGAGCGCGAGGCTACATGGGAGCTCGAGTCGGAGATGAGAGATGCTCACCCCTACTTATTCGAGACATCGGACTGAGGATTGTTGTTGAGTATCGTTTCGAGGACGAAACTCTTTTTAGTGGGGGAGGATGTGATGATCCGGACTCCCGCAGAACTGCGCAACCTTAAATAGTGACTGTAGAAGCTTGTACAGTGCAACGAAGCCTGTAGAATCGAAATTGGATATTTAAAATAGACTGGCGCGAAAATCGGAGCAAATGGGATTTTCTGGGAGCTTTTTGCAAAATTTCGGATGAGAATTTGGCGAAACGGACGGCGGATTTGGACTCAGCGCGCGAAAACGGTCAAAATGGTATATTCACTTTATTTTTCGGCACATTTTACTGTTCATGCCGGAAACTGTTCCGGCCGCCGGAATTACTGTTCCGGCGGCCGGCGGCGACCGGCGGGCGGCGGCGCACGGCGGCGGGCAGCGGCGCAGCGGCGGGGCAGCGGCGGAGCGCGGAGGAGCGCGGCGCGGGCAGCAGGCGCGGGCAGCGCGGGCAGGCAGGCGGGCTCGGTGCGCGGTCCATGGGCCAGGCGTGCACCGGGTGCACCGAAATCTTCCCTTGCCACGTGGCAGCTCCTGATTGGCTGGCCGGCTTCTAGAAGCTTCTGGATGGTCGACACGTGGCAGCATCCTATAGGCCGACAAATTTCCGGAAGACCCGGAGCGCGGACCGAGCACATGGACCACGTGGCCACGTGGCGAAATCTGATTGGCCCTGCACAGGCTGTTTCCTGTTCTGTGGACACGTGGCGCTTCCTGGATGGCCAGTTTCGGTGTTTCCTGTTCGGGATCTGATCCCGTGAGGGAATATTCCCTTTGGCCCATTATAAAGAGGGAACCCCACCCCCCTCTCTTTCCACCTTGGTTCGAGCCGAAGAGAGAGAATCAGAAAAAGTGCCCAATACAAAAGTTTTTCCTCTCTCTCTCCTCTTTCTCTCTCTACAATCTCAGGAATTTAGGAGTTACAGATAGTGAGATATCTGCGACGCGGCGCACTGCGACGATTTTCTTTTTAGGCCCATTTCCCGTCGCAGTTCCGTCGAAAATTCACTGCGGGCTAACCGGGTGGAATTTTTGGACGATTTTTGCGGCAGCGCGACCGTAAGAGGTAGGGCTTCGATTTCCGTGTTGATCATTTTGCTCCGTTTCGTACTTTTGGCACAGTTTTCAGGTCCTCTTTGACCCCCCTTTTTACTGTGATGGTTTTTGGACAGCACCGACTTCTCCGATTTTTATCTTGACGTAGGAGCATCAGATCGAGGCGTTTTAAGAGTCGATTTTGATCTACTCTTCGCGAGGAACGTAACCGTGATTTTTCTGAGATTTTAGGAGCTCATTTTAGAGGTGAAAAATTCCTCTTTTCCCGTGCTGTCTGAAAAACAGCAAATATTGTGCTTTTTGAGATTTGTATTTATACCGGGAGCGTTGATTTGCAGGATTTGAGGACTGTGGACAACCAGGAGACTACCTGGGGTGTTGTTTGAGCTGTTCAAGGTGGGCGGTTGTTGCTTACCTCATTTTTGACATAGTCACTGGGATACTGGAAATCCCCTAAAATATGACAATTAATGAGAATTATTGGGACTACTAACAGGACTACTAACAGGACTACTAACAGGACAACTAACAGGACAATTAATGAGAACCATTGGGACAAATTAATATGACAAATGACAAGGACCGCTGGGACAAACTCCCCTAAAAATTAATATAACCCCACAAATGATATGATGACTTATATTGGGACACTGTGATTGAGACAAAGGCTATGATCTCGCATGCAAATGACTTTTATTCAGTAAATCAATTGTTTTAAACCTTTGACACTATTTTACAACTTTTAAAAATAAAGACAGTTGCATGCATGCCCGGACATCAGGTAAGGCCACTATTTACTGCTACACTATCATATTGGGATTTGAACATGTTTCATTGTTGTCCTTTGCATTCATATGTTGTTGCTCAGGTGTGAGCAGGGGATTGGGATAGTGTAGCCAAGGTTGTGCTAGATTGTGGACTTGTGGGGTATTGCGGTGACCGCGGACAGTAGGCGGTTGACCAGATGCTTATCCTTGCATCAGATTGGGGTTGAGTTTGGTTATTATTGCATCAGTTGGGGATTGGGTTTCTATAGTGGATGGAGTTTCCCACTTTGATCATGGTTATGATCCAGTCCTGCTATATTGAGACATGTGCTACAGAGATACTTGTGATACTGATGACAGAGATATTTTACTCGTGTGGGTCGCTCCCCTCGAGTGCCACTCCGGAGGTGTGCTTTCTCGGACCCAGCCGTGTGTGCCGGTCTGATACTTATGTTGGGATGCGAGCCATGTGAGCCGATCCCGCGGTTTCGAGCCGTGTGTGCAGATTCCGCTGAGCAGGCAAGTACCAGTTGTTTCTGGTGACTAGATTGGGTTTATTTGGACAGATACTATTTCTGATGCATGCATACAGTTTTGACATCATAATAGTGGTAGTTTTCCTGTTTCAGCATCTTATGTATCTTACCACTTCCCCTTTTCCTTTTGCCTCTAGTAGTCCTAGTGGGTGCGTCAGAGTTGAGGTTTTTACCCACTAGGGGAGGCTGCTGGTTTATCTGGTAGTTCTCACCCCCATTGTTGTTTCTGTTTCTTTCTTCTCCTTTATTTTGCAGAGTCATCTGCGGGAGCTGCTAGGCCATCGGCAGCTGATCGAGGTAAGGGGATCGCTGAATAGATAGATCTCCTGGGAGACTGAGAGCTGTAGATAGACGTTGTACCCCCCACTCAGACTGTGAGATTCTCCTTTTATTTTGGGTCTGGCTTCCGCCAGCGGGTTGTATTATTTTGAGTGAGCTGGGAGATTATTGTACATATTACAGTTGTATTTGTAGTCCCAGTCTGAGATACTATGTGGTTCTTCTATTTCAGCTCTGTATTATGCTCTTTTATTGTACATTTAATATTTGAGCAGGTTACCAGCGCTTCGTGTACGTGGGAAATCCCATGTGCACGGCGGATCTGTAGACGGGCCCGGGTCCTGATTTGCACCCGGGGCGTGACAGTAGAATCGATAAATGTTAAAGTAGATGAAGCTTTTCACTTTGCATCTGAAAAATCTACCCTCGATATCTCTCTTGATGATGATACACCTGCCAATGCATCTTCTCATAACAATTCTTTCGATAATAATGATGCATCTAACGGTTCTTCAAGTTTATCTGATGTGCAGGAATCATCTCGTGTACCTCCGTCTACTCCTCTACCTCAAACGTTACGCATCTCCAAGGATCACCCTGAATCGAACATCATTGGAGATCCACAAGAAGGAGTTAGAACACGGAGACAATTGGTTTGCGGATTTGCATGCTATGTATCTCAAATCGAACCAAAGAATGTTGATGAAGCTCTCCAAGATGACTACTGGATTAAAGCAATGCAGGAAGAGCTCCATCAATTTGAGCGAAACAAAGTCTGGGAATTAACGAAGCCTCCGAAGCAACACAATGTGATAGGTACCAAATGGATCTTCAAGAACAAGAAAAATGAAGATGGTACTATCATCAGGAACAAAGCAAGGTTAGTTGCTCAAGGCTACTCTCAAGTAGAAGGTATAGACTTTGATGAAACTTTCGCCCCTGTAGCTAGACTCGAGTCCATTCGTATCTTGTTTGCGATAGCTTGTCATTTTAAAATCAAATTATTTCAAATGGACGTTAAGAGCGCCTTTTTAAATGGGTTTTTAAATGAGGAAGTTTATGTGGCTCAACCGAAAGGTTTTGTGGATCATAAACTACCTAACCATGTTTTTCGTCTGAAAAAGGCTCTTTACGGTCTGAAACAAGCACCGCGAGCATGGTACGAAAGGTTGACAAAGCACCTTTTGGAGAAGGGCTATACTCGAGGGGGAGCTGACAGGACTCTCTTTGTGAAGCATTATCAAAACAATTTCATAGTAGCACAAATCTATGTCGATGACATTGTATTTGGCGCAACAAGAGATAATGATGCTTCTAAATTCGCGGAGACCATGGAAAGCGAATTTGAGATGTCCATGATGGGCGAATTGACTTATTTTCTTGGATTACAAGTTAAACAAAACGATGAAGGTATTCACTTGTGTCAATCCAAGTATGCAATGGAGTTGGTCAAAAAGTTTGATCTAGAAAATTCTAAGGATTTTCCGACTCCAATGGGAACTAGCCATAAGGGACTTGGAAGTGAATCACATAGTGAGAATGTAGACGAGAAACTGTATCGCAGTATGATTGGAAGTCTACTATATCTCACGGCTAGTCGCCCGGATATATCCTTCAGTGTTGGGATTTGCGCGAGATATCAATCAGCACCGAAGGAGGTTCACCTGAAAGCGGTGAAACGGATCATCCGATATATCAAAGGTACAATAAATTTCGGAATTTGGTATCCTATGGGAACAAGTTTGGATATTGTTGGATACTCAGATGCCGATTGGGCTGGATCAGTGGATGATCGGAAAAGCACGAGTGGTGCATGCTTCTATCTTGGCCATTGCCTTGTTGCATGGCACAGTAAAAAGCAGAACTGCATAGCACTCTCGACTGCCGAAGCGGAGTACATTTCTGCAGGAAGTTGTTCAACCCAATTGATTTGGATGAAAAGCGTGTTGAGCGATTTCCGGATTTCAGCATCTTCGGTAACCATTTTTGTGACAACACTAGTGCTATTAACATTTCTAAAAACCCTGTGTTGCACTCTAGAACAAAACATATTGAACTTAGATATCATTTTCTTAGAGAGCTAGTTGAATCAAATATTCTTCAACTGTCATATATTTCAACTGAGGATCAATTAGCTGATATCTTAACAAAACCTTTGGATCAAAAACGTTTTATTCACTTGCGTAAAGCAATTGGCATGCTTTCCTTGAAATAACCTTTTTGAAACCTTTGCTTAGGTTAGGTTTTGTTTTTGTTTTTGTTTTGTTCTTTATCTATGTTTTGTACATAGGACATTAATTGAGCATAAATCATAATTGACTTTAATTGCATCTTTTCATGCATTTAGAAATTTATTATGCTTTTGATATCATAATATTTCAATGTTGCAATGATCATTTATGTTAATTAAGTCATCTTTTAAGTGATCAAAGTCAATTTCTCTCTCAATGATCTCTTGGTATAGTCATTATCTTATTTGATTGCTTAGTCGAGTATGAATGCGAGATCAATTTTTGGTTGAATACCTTATATATTAAATAATTGATAGCCAATTGAGGGGGAGTCAAAGAAAAGTAAAATGCTCAAAAGATGTGGAAAGAGTTACATCCCAATGAGGAGTGTGAAAACTACCACCACATGGAGGGAAAAGAAAAAAAGATACCCCATGAATGCAAAGCAAATTTTTGTTTTAAAAATTGTTGATGAAATGCATATTGAAATACTTGACTCAGTCAAATTTCATGGTTGGTATAAGGTGGGATTTTTGATAAAAGATGCTCAAAGAGCCACTCCTTCAACAGATTGTCTAGATATATTATCTAACTTATCTGGGATTTCAAACATCTATTGATCTTGGTATTTCATTTTCTTTACCAAAATTGATGATTTGATAAAGGCATTACGCATAAGATCAGGTTAGATGTGATTGAAGTTGTTCAACTTTAAGAGTTTTAATTTCCATAAATTTTCGTTTCATTTTTGAGTATTTTTGATAGATTTTGTATAATCTATTTCTTGTTGTATGAAACGATGATTTTTGTTTAAAGTTGATATGCTAAAGTGCTTACATACTTTTTCTGGATTTTATAGAATTTTTCTGAATTTTTCTGAAGAAAAAGTTGGAGCCGATCCGGATCGGGCTAAGTGATCCGGATCCCGAACGCAGGCTTTTTCCTGCGGGTAGCCGATCCGGATCACATTCTCGATCCGATCCGGATCACGGCTAGGGTTTTAATAAGAACAAAGGGTTTTGATTTCTTTTACTACAATCTTTTGTTCTTAAGTCTCTAGAGCTTCTCTCTCTAGATTTCTTGCTTCTTGGAGCCTTCAAACTCAAAGTTCTTCGATTCCAAGTAAGTTTTATTGATCAAAATCTCGTTTTTTCACAGTTTATCCTTGTTTGCTCAAAACGTGAGTTGAAATCTTGGAACTTTTTCGTTTGTGAATGGTTTTTGATCAAATTTCTTTTGAAATAAGAACTCTGGGTAGATTAGTTTTGATTATATGCTGGGTTTTCTCAAGATTAACGAATTTTTGGGTTTCGATTTCTGAAAATTCTGTTTTAGGGCATATAAGAGAAATTTTTGAAAATCATGGAATTGATCCACTTTTGAAATTCTTTTTCCAAAACTAATTTGATTCTTGGCTTCTCTACATGATTATGATTGTTTGGGTACAATGTTTTCAAATTTTTGAAAATTAATAATTTTTCATGTGTTCTTGAGTTGGTTTTCACAGGACACTTTCTAAACTCAAAGCACACACAGCAATGGATTTCTCTTGGATCATCTTGCTGTTGGTCACTATGGTGCACACTCGGGCCACAAACAAATTAAAGAGAGCTAAGAAAACACAACAAAAAGGTGAGTTTGTTCAGATCAGTGACACAGAAGTGGAAGCAGATTGTCATGAGGTAGATTGGACTGAATTGACAGATGATGATGACTCATTGCCTGAACAAAAAGCCTCCGATGGTTCAAAGGGAAAGGCAACCATGGACACAGGAAAAGCACCTATGGCTGCACCAACCATCTCTGTGAAAAGAAAACGAATAACTAGACGCTTTGGACTACGACAGGACATTAATGTTGACACGCCGATAGCTCCTGACTCCCCACCACGTGTGGAAGAAGTGTTCGTTAACGCTGATCGTCTTAGAGCTTTTGCACATCGCGAATGCATTGGCGAGAGGCATGTTAACATTGAGGCTCTACGAGGTCACTCCCCTGAGTTTGGTGTTCTGATTGAACAAGCGAACCTTATTCAAGTATGCCGATTCCCAGAAACGCTTGGCTACTGTTTGCATCACGTGAGGACCTTCTATACAAATGCACGGCACCTTCGAGAGTTTGAAAACGGTCCAATAGAGTTTTACACGAATATCCAGGGCACAAGATTAAGATTACTCCACATTTGATTGGCGAGGTTTTGGGAATGCAAGCCAGCAAGACAGGAATTCATTACTTAAAGGGAATAAGTTTGACAAACATGATGTGGCAAAAAGTTATAGAGGGAATTTGTTTGGAGGGAACACAATCAACGGAGAAATCTGTCAAATCCAAAGAACTTCGTCTTGAGTACAGGTTCCTAAACTTCATCACATGTTACAATATCCTTCCAAATATGCAGACGAAGGTCGTGAGATGGGATCGGTTGCTGTTTTGTATCTCTTAGGACATCCGTCAGAGGCAACGGCATTAAATATCAACATTCCATACATTATTTGGAATAGAATGGCGAGATATGTTGAGCATCCTCATCCCACTGAAAGAATTCCATTTCCATTAATTATAATGAGGATCTTAAAGAAATTTCAGGTTGATACTAGTTCAACAACTTATCATCAATGCTTGAGCATGATCGATGAGTCTACCATTGTCAAGTCCCTCCATAAGTTGCCACATGTCACTCCAGTTCCTGCATTCGGAACGAAACCCAGTACAAGCACTGCCGCATCACCATCACAACCAGCACCCGCACCAGCGAATGAAGAATCAGTCTCATCCATCTACAAAGAACAACAACGATTATCCGTTCAGCAGGAACAGATTTCGAAGGAACAGCAAAGAATTTCCAATGAGCTTGAGCTCATCACAGCAGCTCATATTACCATAACTAAGAAGGTCAATTCAATGAACAAGCTGGTGAAAAAGATGTTTTCTAAGATGGGCTGCACGAGCTCTGAAGACTCTGATTCTGATGATTGATTACTTTTTGACTCATTTTCTTTTTAATCTTTTTGTGCAGGATTTTACTTTTTAGGACTTAGTTTGTTCTCATTTTGTTTCTTTAGCTCTCAGGTTTTTCTTGATATTGGAACTTTTAGCTCTCCTTAACTTTGTAGTTTTGACTACATTTTTGGCTTTGTTTGTGACAAAAAGGGGGAGAGAGAGAGTAGTAAGAGAAAACTTTGACTTTGTGTGGAAAGTTTGGAACTTTGAACGAAGGTAAGTATACAACTTTTGGTTTTTATTTGGTGATTTGTTGCATGTCCCTACTAACTATTTGACTAACTATTTGGGCATGTATTATTACTAACAAGTTGTGTGTTTACTAACAATGCAAAATTATGACATTTGGAATCTTATTGCTTAGAAGATATGTCATTGGTTGATTCTGATCTTATTACATATCTGAATTACTAAATGTCATGGTGAGTATAAACTTCATCTCTGCTTGGTTTTGAATGCTAAATATTCTTGAGGTATCTAATGATTTCCTTTTTGTCAAGAATGATTTCTTTTGCAGAGAGTACAGATGTCTAAGTCTAGAGTCTGTTTTAGGAGTTTATCTCATGTATTTAATTTTTGGATCTCCATTGTAAATTTTTGTTGTATGGTGATAGCAACAAAAATATTCTTTTTGAATTTTCTTTAGTGGATTTGTGTTTTGTCACGAAACCGCCAAAGGGGGAGATTGTTACGGAATTTGAGTTGGCGTATTTCGTGAAAAGTGTTGAGTCTTGAAGATTGAAGATGAAAGAGTTTGGATCATGTACCTCAATCTCAAGAAAGAAGAATTCAAATGGATCAGGTATGTTTAACTAAAAATTTTGGTGATCCGAATACTTCTTGTAGTGTAGAAACACTTGGAAGAATTTTTAATTGCATAAATATCAAAAACTGGACACGGGACATGTTCAGGATCCGGATCAGACCTTGCAATCCGGATCCCGAAGGGTGATTGTTCATTGGCAATTTCAATCCGGATCCTAGCCATTCCGATCCGGATCCCGAACATGGGAGTTTGGTGAATTGTATGAACGATCCGGATCGGACTTGCGATCCGGATCCCGAACCCTGTTTTCTGGAATTGTCTATCACGCTACGACGATCCGGATCACAGCTAATCCGATCCGGATCGCCGTCCTGAAAATTTCCAGAAAAGGATGTTTTTGATCCTTATCTTCTTCCAATGGTTTCTAACCTATAAATAGACCCTTTATTCATTTTTAGGGCATCGGAAAAATACGGGACTTAATAGAAAAATACGCCGAAAGAGAAAAATCCACATATAGAGAAGAAAGGAAATCAATAGATTAATTCTATGTTTCTTCATCTATATTGATTGATTTGATTCTAGGTTTTCCTACTCAGATTTTGAGTAGAATCAAATCAATGAATACTTAGATGGTATTTCCGATCTATTTCTAATCTAAGTATTCGGCGGATCATCACCACCCAAAAACAACGATTTACCCTAAATCGGCGCGTGGACTCGCGTGGCCTTGTGGATTCAAGGTGCAACCGCTCTCGTGGATTCGGAGCGAGGTACGTTCGTGGATTCGAAGCGTGCTACTGGGTGAAGACCGTGGATTCGGTCGGACGTCGTGGACTCGACGTTGGACGCTAAGGATTCGGCGTTGGGCGCAGATCGTGGATTCGAGAAGCGTCGTGGAGCGAGCGGAGAAGATCTACTAGGAGCGTATGGTAAAAGGTTGAGTCGTCTGTGAGTACGTTATATCACCTTGTACGTGTGTTAATTCTAGTGGATTTCACCGTGTTATCGGTCCCGTGGTTTTTTTACTCCGGTTTGGAGTTTTTCCACGTAAAAATCTTGCGTGTTCATTTATTTTTCCGCATTGGGTTTTATTGCGCAATGATTTTTTGAGTGTTTATTGTTTACACCTATTCACCCCCCTCTAGGTGTTTTTTTTCCCCTATTTAGATCCATATACATATAACCCAACATACTGTATGGTTGATGGTTGATGTATGATGTTGTAAATGGAACGCATGCTGTAAATGAGACGCCGTGCATATACAAAGGAGACTCTGTCCGTGGGCAGAGAGAATTTGTGTATGTGGCGGTCTGGCACGCACCGGGGATGAGGTTTAAGTTACTATGTTGAAAAAAAAAAAAAAAATGGACACGCAATTTTCCGCTTTGATTTACTCAAAAACCCCGGGGGCGTGACAGAGCATGAAGAAGAAACTAGAGGATGACCTGAGCAGTTTACAGCTGGGCGACCGACCAGTGATTACTTAGTTTCAGGAGTTTCACGCAGTTGCTCAATTGCGTACCATTTGTTGCCCACGACGAACCCCATCAGGTGGAGCTGTTTGTGAGGGGCCTTCGCCCTGAGATTTATACTCTAGTACATGCCGTACGACTACAGACCCTTGAGGAGGCAGCGGACCATGCATAGTGGATTGAGAGGGGAGACTACATAGTGGCTAGACGTGGTGGCATAGTCGCTCAGAGTTCTGATAGGAAGCGACCAGCCCAGGATGATGGGGGACAGGCCAGTTCCTGGAGGCCGCCCCGACCGCCACCGCCTCAGTTCTCGGGCCGTGGGCGTTCGGAGCGGCGAGGGCCTGGTGGATCCCAGAGGCCCCCACAGCATCAGCAGCAGTAGCAACAGCACTCGCAGTAGCAGAGATCGCAGTCTAGACAGCGCGGGTCACAGCAGCAGCCGCAGCGACAGCAGCAGCAGTCTCGGAGGCCGCAGCAGTAGTCACGACAGTTTCAGCCCTCTGATAGATGCATCTTTTGCGGAGGTCAGCATCCCGCCAACACTTGTGATCAGCGGTGGGGGCGCTGCTATATTTGTGGGCAGTCTGGTCATCTTCGATCTACTTGTCCTTTTGCGACGACGACAGCTCCTTCTTCGGCATCAGCTCCTTCTGTACCCCAGCAGCGGCCCTATGCTCTAGCGAGCAGGGCTCCTTTTTCCCGCCCTGCAGATTACCGACCTCTAGCCCAGAGCGGGCGAGTCTACGCCACCCAGGTAGAGGACTCCTCGGCAGCCGACCATGTGGTGGCAGGTATCACTTTACTTTTCAGTTGTAGACCTCATACTTTATTTGATACCGGCGCATCACATTCTTTTATTAGTAGAGCTTTTGCATCATCTCATGGATTAGAGTTAGGTCGGTTGCCACGTGCATTAGAGATCCAGATTCCTGATCATACCTTGCATGTAGAGGAGTGTTGTCGGTCCTGTCCAGTGCAGATTTAGTCGTGGTTTATGCCAGCGGACCTGTTGGTCCTGAGTCAGCTGTGAGACTTTGATATAGTACTGGGTATGGATTGGCTGGCTCGATATTTTGCGACTATAGATTGTGCAGCCAGGACTGTTACCTTCAGCGAGCCAGGCCAGGAGGTGTTTGTGTATAGAGGGTGCCAGAGTGCTTTCTTCGCCTCGATAGTTTTGGCTTCTTGTGCGAGGCAGATGATCCATAGTGGATGTGTAGCCTTTTTGGCTAGTGTGGTTGAGGAGCCTACGGCGGCACCGGGGCTCGTGGATATCCCTATTGTTCGCGAGTTCCCGGATGTATTTCCACCGGAGCTGACTTGTATGCCGCCGGATAGGGAGATCGAGTTTTTGATTGACGTAGTCCTAGGAACTGCGCCAATCTCTAAGGCTCCTTACCGAATGGCACCGGCTGAGCTGCGAGAGTTAAAGGCACAACTTCAGGATCTAATGGACAAAGGTTTTGTGAGACCAAATGTATCGCCTTGGGGAGCGCCGGTGCTATTTGTGAAAAAGAAGGATGGTTCAGTTCGGCTTTGTGTGGATTACCGAGAATTGAATAAAGTGACCATCAAGAACAAGTACCCTTTGCCGCGCATTGATGACTTATTTGATCAGCTGCAAGGGTCTTGTGTCTTCTCCAAGATAAATCTATAGTCGGGTTACCACCAATTGAAGGTGAAGGCCGAGAACATTCCCAAGACAGCATTCAGGACACGGTACGGGCATTATGAGTTCACCGTCATACCTTTTGGATTGACTAATGCCCCTGCTGCTTTTATGGATTTGATGAACATGATCTTTCGACCTTACCTGGATCGGTTTGTGGTCGTATTCATCGATGATATCCTGGTTTACTCCCGGAGTGATGTGGAGCATGAGGAGCACTTGAGGATTGTGCTACAACTTCTGCGAGAGAGGAAGTTGTATGCCAAGTTATCTAAGTGCGAATTCTGGTTTCGGGAGGTAGTCTTTTTGGGCCATGTGATTTCAGCCGCAGGAGTGGCAGTAGACCCGGCGAAGATTGAGGCAGTCTGGGATTGGCCCCGACCGACGACGGTATCAGAGGTCCGCAGTTTTATGGGTTTGGCTGGATATTACTGTCAGTTTGTGGAGGGTTTTGCGAAACTCTCCACACCCCTCACTCGCCTAACGCGTAAAGGGATTAAGTTTGTCTGGAGTGAGGATTGCCAGAGGAGCTTCGAGGATTTGAAGAGTAGATTGATGTCGGCTCCTATCCTTTCCCTCCCTGTTATGGAGAAAAGGTATGTGATTTACAGTGATGCATCGCAGAGTGGACTTGGTTGCGTGTTGATGCAGGAGGGTAGGGTAATTACTTATGCTTCTCGGCAACTCAAGGATTATGAAAAAAACTACCCTACCCATGATCTGGAGCTTGCTGTTGTAGTCTTTGCACTGAAGTTGTGGCGCCACTACCTATACGGGGGGCACTGTGAAATCTATACTGATCACAAGAGCTTGAAGTACCTGTTTACACAGAAAAAGCTCAATTTGAGGCAGCACAGATGGTTGGAGTTGCTAAAGGACTATGATGTGGACATACTTTACCATCCTGGCAAGGCCAATGTGGTTGCGGATGCCTTGAGTAGGAGAGCAGTACAGAGCCTATCCATGATGATTACCGACCAGGCGCCACTACTGGAGCAGATGAGGCGGCTCGAGCTTGAGGTTGTGTCCCCTGGGGTCTCTACTAGACTATCATCATTAGTTGTGCAGCCCACTCTGTTGGACAGGATTAGGGAGAAATAGAGTGAAGACCTCCATTTGACTAGGATCATAGAGCAGCTTTCGAGTGATCAGATAGGGGACTTTACAGTGGATGCCTCGGGAGTACTACGGTACAGGGACCGAGTATGTGTGCCAGCAGATTCTGAGGTCAGAGAGCAGGTTTTGAGAGAGGCCCATTATACACCTTACACCCTCTACCCTGGTGGGACTAAGATGTATAAGGACCTCAGGGCACATTTCTGGTGGAGCGGGATGAAGTGGGATATTGGAAGATTTGTAGCACAGTGTCTAGCTTGCCAGTAGGTAAAGGCAGAGCATCGAGTGCCGGCTGGTAAGTTACAGAGCCTCCCAATTCCGCAGTAGAAATGGGATCATATTACGATGGATTTTGTGGTTGGTCTACCGAGGGCACAGAGTGGAGCAGATGCCATTTGGGTGATTGTCGACAGGCTTACTAAGTCCGCTCACTTCTTGCCGATGCAGACGACTTGGTCACTTGAGCGGCTGGCGCAGTTGTATCTGGATGAGATAGTGAGGCTACACGGTGTACCCGCCTCCATTGTATCGGATTGAGACCCGAGATTTGTTTTGCGCTTTTGGAGGAGCTTACAGGATACTTTGGGGACTCAGCTCAGCTTTAGCACAGCATTTCACCCACAGACAGACGGGCAGTCAGAGCGCACCATACAGATTCTTGAGGACATGCTCAGAGCTTGCACTTTGGATTTTGGAGGAGGTTGGGTGCGACACTTATCACTGGCAGAGTTTACGTACAACAATAACTTTCAGGCGAGCATCTAAATGGCTCCGTTTGAGGCATTGTATGGACGTAAGTGCCGTTCCCCGCTTTATTGGAGTGATGTGGGTGAAAGGCGGACTTTGGGGCCAGAGATACTGCGAGAGGCAGGTCAGGATAATCAGGCAGCATCTTCAGACTGTTCAGAGTAGGTAGAGGAGCTACGCAGATGTGCGGAGATGAGACCTTGAGTTCTTGGTTGGAGATCATGTCTTTCTGAAGGTCTCACCGTCCAAGGGAATTAGAAGATTTGGCGTTTGTGGAAAGCTGAGCCCTCGTTATATTGGACCTTTCGAGGTATTGGAGCGCATAGGGCCAGTTGCCTACAGACTTGCACTTCCTCCCAGACTTGCCGGTGTTCACGATGTATTTTATGTATCGACCCTGAGGAGGTATGTTTATGATCCGTCGCACATCATCGACTTCACCCTATTGGAGATTTCTGAGGACTTGAGCTATGTTGAGCGGCTACTGCAGATTATAGAACGAGAGGTGAGACAGTTGCGCAGCCGAACCATCCCGTATGTGAGGATTCTGTGGAGTCACCATGGCGAGCGCGAGGCTACTTGGGAGCTGGAGTCAGCTATGATGGATGCCTACCCCGACTTGTTCGAGGCCCCGGCTTGAGGTACGGCTTTTGTTTCGAGGATGAAACTTTTTCTTGTGGGGGAGAATGTAGTGGTCCTGATTCCCATGCAGTATTTTCCCGTGAATCCAAGGTGTGAAACACCTATTGATGGTGTGTTTGGTCCACAGTGTATCAAAAGGGTATCACAAATGGATCTGTTGGGGTATTTTTAGTCAGTTTGGCCTTCGGCTGCATTTGCCGAATTTTAAAAAAAGTTTTGGGCCAAACAGAGGTTGGATTTGGATTCAGCGCAGAAAAACGCTTGAAAACGGCTATCTACTTATTAAATTCTGATTCCGGATGCCCAAAAACGAACTCCCGGAAGTTTCAGTGGTTTTCGGTGCATGGGGGACCATGGACCGCCGGCGCCACGTGGTGCTCTTTGATTGGGGCGGTCCACCACGCGTGGTCGAGCCGCGTGCGCTACAGGGGCGCAGGCGGCGCTGTGCCCGCGCGTGGGCGGGCACTATGCGCGCCACGTGGCGCCCGTCGATTGGCGGGCGCCGAAAACCTGTTGACCAGGTTTGGGGCACTTGGCGGCGTCCGAGTGGCCCTCTACGGGTGTCCCGTGTTTTAGGGACACGGGGGGTATTTTCTAAATTGTTTTTTGGGCTTTTGGGTTATTTAACTCCGAGGGAGTTTTATGGTGGGGTTTTCTTCCTCCTCTGCTCATTTTCACACAGAGGGTGAAGAAGAGAAGTTGCTCCCCTGCCAGTGCTGGTACCACCTGTGGATCGCGAATTTTCAATGGCACGAATTTTGAGATTTCCATTTTACGGCGCGGCGCGACGCTCTTTCATTTGGGATCTTCTTCGTCGCATTTCGGTGCAAGGACTCCCCCGGCCTACTCCGACCTTCATTTTTGTCGATTCTTGCGCCATTGGATTCACAACAGGTAGGAATACAACCTTGGTGTTTTGAGCTTTCCCTCATTTTGAGTCTATCTTAGTGTTTCCGAGCTTTCTTTTTATTCTTTTTCTGTGGCGGAGTTTTTGGACAGCACCACAGTATTTTGGCGCTATCTTCGCGCTCAGGCATCGGATTGAGGCGTGCCAATAGTCAATTTGCATCTACACTTCGCAAGGAATCTCCTGGAATTTTCTCAGATTTTTCTAAATATTTCCTGAAGGTGAAAAACTCTGTTTACCTGAGCACAGTGTCATAGATTTTTGTATTGGACTGTTTTGAGAGGGTCTCCTTGTTGGATTTTTATCTTGATGTACAAAGCTCGGATTGGGACGTGCAGGTACTCGTTTCGACCGGCTCGTCGCGACGAACACAGCAGTATTTTTCTTGGATTTTTCTAGGATCAACTCGCAGGTGAAAATTGCCCGAAATTGGACTGTTGGTATTTGGACAGCATGTGTTTGAGTGTGATGTTGTATTGGTTGTATGATTAATTGTATTCTTTGGGGTTGTTGTGATCAGTGTTGTGGCGAATCTTTGTGTTGAGCGTGGATTTCACCTTTGGACAAGGATTTAGCTTTCAAGGTGGGTGTTGTTGTAAACCTCCTACTTTTGATTTCCCACTAGGCATATTAGAGTGTTGCTTGATCATGTTGCTAGTTAGAATTGTGAAATGGACCTAGCATGCTTGTATGAGATCATGGATTCATTGTTACTACTTGCATTGTTAGAGAACTAAATGTTAGTAAGTTGTGTTTCCTTGCTTTAGATGTGTAGTTTAAACACTTGGAAATCATGCTAAATCCATATCATGTTGTATGTATAATGGAAGGTTTGGGCATGTGGTTAGAGTTCATATTTTGGAAAGATTACTTGTTAGTGAGTTCCTATTTTTGCAACAACATATTGAAAGTGATTGTATCTTGAAAAGCAAGGTGTTAGGGAAATTCATTATTCTTGTGAAAGCATGTGGTTAGGGCTTGCATCTTGAAAAGCTTATTGTCAGTAGATCATGTATCAAGATTGTATCATGTATCATGTATTATGCATCATGTACATTGGAGGTTCTATGCACTTAGTTTTGTAAAAGTTAGAATACTTGTAATTGCTTTATCAAGTAAAGATCTTTGCATGCTTGTATGGTCGTCTAGCTAGGCCACCCTTTTCTGCTACACAAACATGCTGGAACAGACATAGGAGAAACCATGTTTAATTCTTATTTTCATGTTATTTACACTTGAGGGATAGTGTAGTCAGGTGTTTAGAGTTGGGACAGACGGGGTATTGATAGTGGGCTATTGCGGCAACTGCGAATTGTGGGCGGCTGACCGGGTTACTATTATTGCATCAGATTGGAGGTGAGGGATCGGGTTCCTTTAGTGGATGGTTTTTCCTATTTATTTGGAGTCTTGATCCAGTCCTGCTATACCGTGATACTTGACAGAGATACTATACTCGTGTGGGTCGCTCCCCTCGAGTGCCACTCCGGAGGTAGGCCTTTGACCGAGCCATGTGTGCAGGTCTTTTACATATTGGGATTTCGAGCCATGTGTGCTGGTCCCCTACTAAGTTGTGAGACAGTTTGAGCAGGCAGTACCGATTTTACTGGTAGTTAGATTGGGTTTATTCAGATAGTCACCTTATTGGTTACATCATCGTTGTTACTCCTGATAGCATTGCATGTAGAGGCATTTTAGTGGTAGCGTTTTCATCGGCAGTTGTATTTTTTTTAGCATACCACCTTCTTTTCTTTCGCCTCTGGTAGACCTAGTGGGTATGTCAGAGTTTGAGGTCTAACCCACTAAGACAGGCTACTGTTTTTATAGTAGTTCTCACCCCCATTGCATTCTTCTTCTTTTCCCCCATTGTTTTGCAGAGTCCTCTGCGGCAGTTGCTGGACCTTTCTTGGCGGACCGAGGTAAGCGGATCGCGGATTAGATAGACATGTACCCCCGCTTGGAGCATAGCAGTTTTTGGTTGGGTCCCTTATACTCTCAGACAGTATTACATATGTACTTTTCTTTTTTTTTTTGGGTCTGGCTTCAGCCAGCTGTATGTATTTTATTGGTGAGCTGGGAGAGACACATGTATTTTGAGAGATTTATTGTACTATATTTCCAGCTTTGAGTCTGAGATGCATTAGTTTTTAGTTCAGCTCTGTATTTTATGCTCCTTTATTATATCCCTTATATCTGAGCAGGTTGCCAGCGCTTCGTGTACACGGGAAATTCCGTATGCACGGCGGATCTGTGGACGGTCTCGGGTTCTGGTTTACACCCGGGGCGTGACATCCGGAGTGGCACTCGAGGGGCGCGACCCTACCGAGGAAAGTATCCGCGCATCTCTGTCGAGCTCAATATGGCTCATGCAGGCTATAGTCCAAATCCACGATCAACAAGATCGATAGTAACTGACATCTCATCTCTACCTCACTGGCTGGAAAGACTCACAGCCGGGACCACCGTCAACCCAACGGCTCCCACATCAGAACACCAAACTCATAGATTGTAGAGTACTGGAGCTTCGAGCAGCATGCCGACTCCACGTGACAGCCTGGTACAGTGGAAATGCCTTCAGCAGGTTCTGATTGTATTTACAGAGAGGTTCGGGTGGTTCTAGAGCGACGCGGAAGCTTTTTTGTAGAATATTGAGTTGGCGTCGTGTGGAGAGTTGCGGATCGAGCATCGGTTTTATGGATGGGTTTGTTGAGAGATAATCACTTGGGACATGTGTATTATGTTTTTACAGAGGTGTTCGGTAGGTTTCGGGGTGATGCGGAGGTCCCGAGGCTAGAAAGTGAGTTGTCGGCGCGAAACAGGCAAGTTTTGGCAGGTTTTGGAGGAGCTGGGTGGCTGAGTTCCGGAACTGGAGGGCCAGTTCCGGAACTGGCCACTTGGTTTCGGAACTGGCCCTTCAGTTCCGGAACCAAGGGGGGTGTACCGGTACCTCTATGTTGGTACCGGTACACAAGCAGCAGGGAAGCCCGGTTGAGCTCGGATTTGCACAATAATGGGCATTTTGGACTTTTTACTATACCAACCACCCCAGGCATGGTTTATACCCCTCGTCACCTGCTTCCTCACCCACTCTTCATCTCATCTCTTCCATCCATCTTCATCCTTGCTGCCAGAGAAGAAGAAGAGGAAGTAGAAGAAAGAAAGAAAGAAGGAAGTGTATTTGTGCTGCTTGTGGGAGTTGACCGAGTCAATGTGCGCGCGCGAGGAGCAATAATTGAGGTATGTTACGATGGAGATTGTAGATTTTGGATTGTTGGTTTTTCTCTTGGGTTTTATTGATGGAATTGATTGGAAATTGAGCTAATTTTCCATCCTTGCTCCATTCTTGGCTCTCGGGTTGCATGCATGCAGGGAGGTTACTGCGCAAATCCGCAGTACTGTGCATGCTGCATGCGTGTAGAGGAAAGACTACAGGCTGTGTAGATTTTTGTGGTGGCTTAGCTGGGTGAGTTAGAGGATTGATTGGAGCTCCGTGGATTTTTCCGGGACGCGCGTCAGCGCGAGCGCGCGCGAGAAACACAGTGTAGTTTTTCATCAGATTTCGCTCGATTCTTCACCGACTTCTGCGCGGCCTTCGAAAAGCTTTTGAGGTGGGTTAGATTTTCTTTCAAAAATCATGGAATGCCCTATAATGCTTCAGTATGCACTTTGATCATGTCAAAACTGTATATTTTAGCTGTTAAATGATCTGATAGTTGCCTAGAAAATGACAGAAAAATTATTTGAACCCCGGATTATTTTTAGTAGACTCTTGGCACTATATGACACTAGACTGCATGCTTAGTTGGCTTCATTTAAGCACCTGAACCGTTTTAAAAATCCGAAGGCCCGTTTTTTGGCTAAAAATTGACTTTTAAAAATGGTTTAAAAATTCCTGAGGTTTCTAGAAATGTGACATGGGTTCTGGGTGCATGTTCTCTCGTGCCGGGGGGCCGAGGAGATATTTTTATGATTTTTAGAGATATACTAGTGTCGTTGGGGGTTCTATGAGAGCACTTCAGATTGAGTCCTGGAGTTTACTCCGACCTTGACATGAGAGTGAGTCGTCTGTTCACTGTGTTTCTGATCTATTTGATCGTGGATTGTAGCCTGCTGAGACTGTGATATTATGCCAGATGTGAGATACTTGAGTTCACGGGGTCGCTCCCCGCGAGCTACGCTCCGGATGCGATGATGATACCGAGCCTAACGAGGCTACAATGTGGTTACTGAGATAGTCCTTGAGGGACACCTTACGTAAGACCAAGCCCTGTTTGGGCCTGAGTGGCAGTAGATGAGCGCAGGCTTGACTGGTCCAAAGAGGGACAGTCATTGGGATTGGGTGATTTGTGTGAGTGAGTTCCATTGCATGTTCATTGATGAGCTTTTCTTTGAGCATTTGTAGAGGCATATAGCTGTAGATTTTCCAGCTTTCCATATCTATCTACCTATCTATTTGTTTATCTTACTTGTGCCTCCGGTAGACTTAGTGGGCATACCGTGTGCTTTGAGGACGGTACCCACTGAGAACTACCTTTTGCAGTAGTTCTCACACCCGCTGTGGTGCAGGTTTTCCTGAGGCGGCTGTTCCGACTCCTTCCCGTGCGGAGTCTTCAAATCGAGGTAAGGGCGTGGCCGGCTAGTCGCTTACCCGAGTCTGTATAGTAGAGAGGTAGCAGTACCCTTTTGAGTTTCCACTTTTGTAGAGTGAGATTTTGAGAGATGTTATGTATGTATCTTGAGGACAGCTTGTATTTGGATTTCTTTTACTTTAGTACAGTTGTTCAGTTTCCTTTCTACAGCATGTAGTTACTTTTGCTCTAATATCTGTTAGCTATAGATTTATTTGTAGGGTAGACGCTTCGTCACTACGGCAGTTTCCGTACAGATGGCAGATCTATTAGCGAGCCTGGGTCGCAGTTTCGACCCCGGGGCGTGACATAGATACCACAGGAAGGACCGACACCATAAGGGTTCGAAAACCCTGATAGATCGGCGCTTAGAACTCCAATCAAACAAGAACAGACTCCAGGCTCCGCCTATCGAGGTTCCCGACCCCCTTACAGTTCGGGAACACAACAACCTCGGTACAACATACGGAAGACACCAACCAGGGCCCGAAAGTTTCGGGAGACCAACACCTACAATCCTATCAAACAAGAACAGATTCCAGGCACGGCCCCCATAGCTTTCGTCCCGAAAAAAAAGGACGGCCCCTAGAACCCAGATCACCCAAACTCTATCGGGTGAGGAAGTTATAATAAAAAGATGACAGTTATTACTGAAAATTATTTTAATCTGAGAAACCCAATTTAATATATTTTAGTTCTTTTAAGAAAATTCGTTTAAATAAGTTTTATTTTTCAAACCCCGAAGGGCTATTGCCATCACCCAAATCAAACAAGAACAGGCTCCGGCGACCCCTCGAGATTTGGAAGAAAAATATTAGTTTACAGAAATCATGTGTGTCTTAAAACAGTCTGGGTCCTAGGTCCTACTAACACGGGTATACAACTGCCACTAACACAGTGGCGACGAATAAAACAAGGAAACAAAACATCTCGAGACCGCCGTTTGGTGGAGAACCACCGCGCTGACTCGGGTCAGGACACGTGGCGCTTCCCTGCGGGGCTTGCACGGCTGCCGCCTGTTTGGTGGACACGTGGCAGGCCCCGAGGCGGGTCGGACGGCGGCGAGCGGGTCGGTTGGATCCCGTGTGCGAGCGGGATGGGCCGGGCCGCACTATGCGCGCCCAAAAGTTGGCGGGCCGGGTCGCACTGTGCGCGCCCAAAAACCCGGCGGGCCGGACCGGGCGCCCGAAAATTGGGACAATTTCGGCATTTTTGAAATTGTTCCCCTCAGCCTATAAATAGCAGCCCGAGCTGCCTTTTTGGAGGTTTTTCTCCTATTTTCGAGCCTCCTCTGCCTGAGCTCCCTTAAGGTGATTTGTTCATCTTCAAGTTCTTGATCTTCCTGCAGAGTTTTGGGATTTTTAAAAGCACGCATCCTGAGGTTCCAGATTTTACGGCGCGGTGTGACGTTTCATTTTCGGTGTTCTTCTTCGTCGTTGTTCGGTGTGAATTTTTCCCTAGGCTACCCCGACCTCCTTTTTCAGCGATTATTGCGCCAGCTTACTCCTAAGAGGTAGGGCTTCATCTTTCATATTGATCGTGCTTTCCCGTTCTGAGTTTTTGGCATGGATCCCAAGGTATTATTGTGACCCTTTTTCTGTGTGGGTTTTTGGGACAGCACTGAGGTTATTTGGCCATATCTTCGCACATGAGCGTCAGACGGAAACGTGCTTAACAACTTTTTCATCTACAGATTGCAAGGAATGCGCTTGTATTTTTCTTGGATTTTTCAGAGATTTTATTGGAGGTGAAAATCCCTGTTTCCCTGTGTACAATGCTACAGTTTTTGATGCAGAAACTGTTTGAGTGCACCACCTTGCCGAATTTATATCTTGACCTACCGAACTTGGTTTTGGACGTACAGGTATTCGTTGCGAAGGTATCGACGCGAGGATCGCTGTGATATTTTTCTGGGAATTTTCTGGGCATTTTCAGCAGGTGAAATTTGGACATCTTTGGGACTGATGTTGTATGTGGTTGTAAGAGCAGTTTTGGGAACTTATGTGTATTTGTGGACCTTGTGTTGTACCAGGAGAGTTGCGGGTATTGCTGGACCCAGTGGAGTAGGAGATTGGGCTTTCCTGGTATTTTCAGTTGTTGGGATTTGGACAGTCAGCACTTCAGGTGGGTGGTTGTTGTACTCCTCTCCTTTGGTATGCCCACTAGGATCATCAGAGTATCCCAATGTTAGTAGGACTTGGCTTATTGTTGATAGCCTTGCATGCAATAGAGATTTAAATAATTGATAAGTTTATCCATGATGATGACATTTTGACATGAGTTCGGTATCATGATCACCTTATTAATCCCTTAATTATCCTGGACAGCATGTTAGTGGCAAATTAGTAAATAATTGACTGTGCATTAAGAATCATTACCTTGAGACAATAATCCTAACATTGTTGCTTTATGCTAATTATTCCTGTGAAATTGATTAAAATACTAGGACAATTGCATGTTTAAACTGATCACTTAGCTAAGTCACTTTTTACTGCTACACTATCTTTTGGGATTTGACTTAGGAGAAACCATGCTTTTATTTCCTCTCCTATCACTTAGATTTCTGAGATAGCATGCTCGAGTTCGAGCGGGGACAGGGATAGTGTAGTCAGATTTTGAGATCTGGGACAGGTTGGGCTCGATGGTAGGGTATTGCGGTGACCACGAATCTTGGGTGGTTGACCGGGCTATTACTATTACATCAGATTGGGGGATAGGATTCCTCTAGTGGATGGAGTTTCCCACTTACTGATCTTTTATCGTATTGCTTGGGGGTACGGGTTTCTTTTAATGGAGGGTGTTTCCCACTTTGATCAGAGTCGTGATCTAGTCCTGCTACACAGGGTTACTTGTTACAGATGTTACTTTACTCGTGTGGGTCGCTCCCCTCGAGTGCCACTCCGGAGGTGGATCCTTGACCGAGCCATGTGTGCCGGTCAGATACTTATTTTGGGATGCGAGCCATGTGTGCCGATCCCGCAGAGTCGAGCCATGTGTGCAGACTCCGCTGCTGCGAGCTTGAGTTCAACAGCAGAGCAGGCAGTGCCAGTTTTTATTGGTGGTTAGATTGGGTTATTCAGTCAGGCACATGTACAAATGCATTCATATAGTTGATATACTGACTCTGCATATAGAGGCATATTAGTGGTAGCACTTTTATCAGTTGTCATACTTAGCTTTTCCCCTTTTTGCCTCTGGTTGACCTGGTGGGCATGTCTGAGTTGAGGCTTTACCCACTAGGGGAGGCTACTGTTTTATAGTAGTACTTACCCCCATTGTCGTTTCTTTGTTTCTTTTTCCCCTTGTTTTGCAGAGTCCTCTGCGGGAGTTGCTGGGCCGTCAGCAGCTGATCGAGGTAAGAGGATTGCGGATTAGATAGCGGGCCACCTGAGTGATGTTAGCGGGAGTTTTTGGTGTACCTGGATTTCCTCAGACAGTTCTTTTTTTTTCTTTTTGGGTCTGGCTTTTGCCAGCTAGTTGTACATTTGTGGTGAACTGGGAGAGATGTTTGTATTTATTTTTATAGTTGTATTTTATTTACTTCCAGCTTCTGTCTGAGATATAGTAGTTTTAGTTCAGCTCTGATTCTTATGCTCTTTTATTATTATCTCTTATATCTGAGCAGGTTACCGACGCTTCGTGTATGCGGGAAATACCGTATACACGGCGGATCTGTAGACGGGCCGGGTTCTGGTTTACACCCGGGGCGTGACAGATTAAGTTGGTATCAGAGTTTAGGGATAGGTCAGTTGGGACTTAGGAAACCCTAAGCTTTTGGGCAGACCCTAGGATGATACGGCGTGAGTGGCGTGACATTTTGCGAAAGTCAGTGATTTTTATAGTTGACTCTTCCTGTGAGAGAAGAGGGATCGACATAGTCTATTTCTGTTGAACCATTATGTTGGCTGCAGACAACATAAGGTTACAGAAATAGGGGGATGTCTTTTGACTTTCGCTAGATTGGGTCGTGTGGGGTTTTGTTGCTGATGTTTGGTTTCTTATGACAGGATGCCTCCTCGACGCCGGATTCCTACTCGGGGTACTCCTCCACCCCCTGATGAGCCAGAGCAGTCCCGACCCTCTGAGCTTAGTGAGCTGAGGGCCTTAGTGGCCCAATTGGCGGAAGGTCAGCGCCGACAGGAGCTGAGGATGGACCAGTTCCTTGCCCAGAGAGAGGCACCACCCCCGGCTGTTCCTGAGGCCCCGGTGCCTCCTGTTGCACCTTCTATGCCATCGGCACCATCTTCTAGTAGTGGGGCTCCGGGAGCTATCCAGCCATTGACTGCGGAGAAGGAGCAGGACATCGCCGACAAACTCACCAAGTTTGTTCAGCGAGGACCGCCTAAATTTTCAGGGCGAGATGCACAGCCCTGGGATGTTGGGAGATGGCTTTCTGCGATGGAGAAGCTTTTCCGGGACTTTTTCATCGATCCGAGGTACCGAGTGCACATGGCGGTGCACTGTTTAGATGGAGATGCAGATGCTTGGTGGCGTCGGGTAGAGCCACTAGAGTTCCGGATCACCCGACAGCTGCCTTGGGAGGAGTTTCGATAGATGGTATTGGATACCTACTTCTCGACCGGTGTGAAGAGGAAATTGGAGGACGACTTGAAGAATCTTCAGTAGGGCGACCGATTGGCCCAGGCTTATTTTCAGGAGTTCATGGAGTTACTCAACTGTGTGCCTTTCGTCGCTCGTGATGGTCCGCACCAGGTGGAGTTGTTCGAGGCAGGCCTCCGTCCGGAGATTTACACATTAGTGCACGCCCAGAGGTTTCAGACCCTTGAGGCGGCCGCAGAGCATGCACAGTGGGTGGAGAGGGAAGATCAGGTGGTAGCTAGACGGAGGGCTGCGGTCGCGCAGAGTTCCGACAGGAAGCGACCAGCCCCTGATGACGGGGGACAGGCCAGTTCATGGAGACCACCTCTACCGCCACGGCCCCAGTTTCCTGGCCGTGGGCGTTCTGAGAGGCGAGGGCCTGGTGGATCCCAGAGGTCACCGCAGCAGCAGCAGCGTCAGCAGCAGCAGAGGTCACAGTCGAGACAGCCTAGGTCCCAGCGGCAGTCTCAGAGGCCACCGCAGCAGTCAACTCAGACCCGGTTCCCTGACAGTTGTATTTTCTGCGGAGGACAGCACCCCGCTAATACTTGTGGACAGCGGTGGGGACGCTGTTATATTTGCGGGCAGTCTGGACATCTGCGATCGTCGTGCCCTTTTTCGACATCAACGGCACCTTACTCAGCATCGACCCCTTTCGTACCACAGCAGCGGCCGACAGCTCAGCGGCCCTATGCTCCAGCGAGCAGGCCGTCTTCTTCTTATCCCACCGATTCCCGACCTCCAGCACCGAGCGGGCGGGTATATGCTGCCCAGTTAGCGGATTCTTCAGCGGCAGACCAGGTGGTGGCAGGTATTATCCTACTCTTTGGCATTAGGACTCGCACTTTATTCAACACTGGAGCATCTCATTCTTTCATTAGTCGAGCATTTGCATCCCTTCATGGTATAGAGATAGAGTCCTTGTCACATGCATTAGAGGTACGGATTCGTAATCACGTTTTGCATGTCGAGGAGCATTGTGTGGCTTGCCCGGTGCAGTTGGGGCCTTGGATATTGCCTGCAGACTTGCTTGTCTTGCAGCAGCTCCAGGATTTTGACTTGGTGTTAGGGATGGATTGGCTGTCACGGTATTCCGCCACTATCGACTGCAGAGAGAGGACGATGACTCTCCGCGAGCCAGGACAGGAGGAGTTCATCTTCAGAGGCTGCCAGAGCACGCTGTTTGCAGCGACTATTTCCTCGGCGAGAGCTAGGCGGATGATGAGCAGAGGTTGCACTGCCTTTCTGGCCACTGTTGTGGAGGTGCCTACGGCGGCACTGGGACTCGAGGATATCCCTATTGTCCGCGAGTTCCCAGATGTGTTTCCCCCAGAGTTGACGACGATGCCGCCGGAGAGGGAGATTGAGTTTGTGATTGATGTGGTTCCAGGGACTGCACCAATCTCAAAGGCATCCTATAGGATGGCGCCTGCCGAGTTGAGGGAGTTGAAGGCCCAGCTTCAGGATCTTTTGGACAGCGGCTTTATCAGACCCAGTGTTTCTTCGTGGGGAGCGCCTGTGTTGTTTGTGAAGAAGAAGGATGGGTCGCTTCGATTGTGTGTGGATTATAGGGAGTTGAATAAAGTGACCATCCGGAACAAGTATCCCCTTCCCCGGATAGATGATTTGTTTGATCAGTTGCAGGGAGCGTCTGTGTTCTCGAAGATTGATCTGCAGTCCGGTTACCACCAGCTGAGGGTGAGGGCCGAGGACGTCTCCAAAACGGCATTCAGATCGCGGTACGGGCATTATGAGTTTACGGTGATGCCTTTCAGGTCGACTAATGCTCCTGCCGCATTCATGGACTTGATAAACAGGATATTTCAGCCGTTTTTGGACCGGTTTGTGGTGGTGTTTATTGACGATATACTGATCTACTCCCGGAGTGATGTGGAGCACGAGGAGCACTTGAGGACTGTGCTACAGCTTCTGCGAGAGAAGAAGTTGTATGCCAAGTTTAAGAAGTACGAGTTTTGGCTCCGGGAGGTCGCCTTTCTGGGCCACGTTGTTTCAGCTGCAGGAGTGGCAGTTGATCCGGCCAAGGTGGATGCTATTCGAGATTGGCCGAGGCCGACGACGATCACTGAGGTGCTGAGTTTTCTTGGATTGGCTGGCTACTATCGGCGATTTGTGGAAGGCTTTGCGAAGCTTTCCTCTCCCCTCACACGTCTGACCAGGAAAGGGGTTAAGTTTATTTGGAGCGAGACTTGCCAGAGCAGTTTCGAGGAGCTGAAGCAGAGGTTGATGACCGCTCCGATCTTGGCTCTCCCGGTTATGGGAGAAGGATTTGTGATCTACAGCGATGCCTCTCACAGTGGTCTGGGATGTGTGTTGATGCAACATGGTAGGGTGATTGCCTATGCTTCACGGCAATTAAAGGACTATGAGAAAAATTACCCTACTCATGATCTTGAGCTGGCAGCGGTGGTGTTTGCTTTGAAGCTGTGGCGGTATTATTTGTATGGAGAGCACTGCGAGATATACACTGATCATAAAAGCTTGAAGTATCTGTTCACTCAGAAGGAGCTGAATTTGAGGCAACGCCGGTGGTTGGAGTTGTTAAAGGATTATGATTTGAGTATCCTTTATCATCCCGGCAAGGCCAATGTTGTGGCAGATGCCTTGAGTAGGAGGACGAGTCTGAGTCTGATGATCTCGCAGCAGGCGCCGTTGGTCGAGCAGATGAGACGGTTACAGTTAGAGGTGGTATCCCCTGGGGTCTCTGCTAGACTTATGCCTATGGTCTTGCAGCCCACTCTGCTGGATAGGATTAGAGACACTCAGAGTGAGGACCCCCACTTGACGAGGATTAGATCGCAGATTCAGGCAGATCAGACAGGGGATTTTTCTGTGGATAGCTCGGGAGTACTGCGGTACAGGGACCGAGTATGTGTGCCTATGGATCCTGAGATTAGAGACCAGATTTTGAGGGAGGCCCATTATACACCTTATACCATTCATCCTGGTGGTACTAAGATGTATAAGGACCTCAAGGCACATTTTTGGTGGCCCGGAATGAAGCGGGATATTGGGAGATTTGTAGCTCATTGTTTAACTTGCCAGCAAGTGAAGGCAGAGCATCGGGTTCCTGCTGGCAAGTTGCAGAGTCTTCCAATTCCCGAGTGGAAGTGGGACCACGTCACTATGGATTTCGTCACTGGATTGCCGAGGGCGCAGAGCGGAGCAGATGCGATTTGGGTTATCGTGGATCGACTCACCAAGTCCGCACATTTCTTGCCTGTTCAGATCACTTGGCCACTGGAGCGTCTGGCGCAGTTATATTTGGATGAGGTAGTGAGGCTTCACGGTGTACCTGCTTCGATTGTATCAGATAGGGACCCGAGATTCGTGTCGCGCTTTTGGGGGAGTTTACAGTCTGCATTGGGGACTCAGCTCAGGTTTAGCACCGCTTTCCACCCACAGACCGACGGACAGTCTGAGTGCACCATACAGACCCTCGAGGATATGTTGAGAGCGTGCGTTATGGATTTTGGAGGAGGGTGGTACCGATACTTATCATTGGTTGAGTTTGCGTACAACAACAGCTATCAAGCGAGCATCCGGATGGCTCCGTTTGAGGCGTTGTATGGACGCAAGTGTCGGTCTCCCTTGTATTGGAGTGACGTGGGTGAGAGGAGGACTTTGGGACCGGACTTACTTTTGGAGGCTGAGGAGAAAGTCAGAGTTATTCGCCGACATCTTGAGACAGCCCAGAGTCGTCAGAGGAGCTACGCCGATACTCGACGGCGAGACCTAGAGTTTCAGGTTGGTGATCATGTCTTCTTGAAGGTCTCGCCCTCGAAAGGGGTCCGGAGATTTGGAGTGCGGGGGAAGCTCAGTCCACGCTTTATTGGACCCTTTGAGGTACTTGACAAAGTTGGCCCTGTGGCTTACCGAGTTGCCTTACCCCCACGCCTGGCCGGAGTTCATGATGTCTTCCACGTCTCAGCTCTGAGGAGATATGTTTTTGACCCTTCGCATGTGATTGACTTCACTTCATTGGAGATCGGCGAGGACTTGGTGTACGAGGAGTGCCCGTTGCGAATTCTTGCTCATGAGGTGAGGGAATTGCGCAACCGGGCCATTCCGTATGTGAAGATCTTATGGAGCAATCACGAGGAGCGAGAAGCTACTTGGGAGCTGGAGACAGAGATGAGAGATACCTACCCCTTTTTGTTCGAGACTTCTGGTTGAGGTACGTCTGTTTTGCTTTTCTTTGTTTCGTGGACAAAACTTTTTTTAGTGGGGGAGGATGTAGGACCCCTAAACCCCATGCAGCTTTTTCCTGTGAATCCACTGTGCAAACACCTGTTGATGGTGTGGTTGGCCCATAGTGCATCAAAGGGATGCCACAGATGGACCCTGTGAGCTTTTGTTAGCTGGGTTGGCCTTCGGCTGCTTTTGTCGAATTTTAGAAAAGGTTTTAGGCCAAACGGAGGTTGGATTTGGATTCAGCGCGGAAAAACGCTTGAAAACGGCTATTTGCTTGTTAAATTCTGAGTCCGGATGCCCAAAAAGGGACTCCCGGAAGTTTTACTGAATTTTTGGTGCATTGGGGAGCTGTGGAACGGCGGGGGTGCCACGTGGCAACCCCCGATTGGCCGGCGCACGCGGCCTGGTCCACGGAGCGCTAGGGGTGAGGCCGGGGTGCACGGCTGGAGGCGTGGACCGGCGGGAATCCACGTGGCAACGCCTGATTGGGTGGCCCACGCGCGCTCGGTCCACGGGAGCGCGCGGGGGATCGTGGACCGGGGCGCGCCACGTGGCAGCCCCGGATTAGCGGGTCCACGGGCGCGCGGTCCACGCAGCGCGCGGGACCAGGCGTCGGGGCAGCTGCCGTACCGCAGGGGGGCAGGCGGGGCAGTTGGGAGCGCCAACCACCGCGCTGAATCGGGTCAGGACACGTGGCGCTTCCCCGTGGGGCTTGCACGGCTGCCGCCTGTTTGGTGGACACGTGGTAGGCCCCGAGGCAGGTTGGACGGCGGCGAGCGGGTCGGTTGGATCCCGTGTGCGAGCGGGATGGGCCGGGCCGCACTGTGCGCGCCGGAAAGTTGGCAGGCCGGGCCGCACTGTGCGCGCCCGAAAACCAGGCGGGCCGGACCGGGCGCCCGGAAATTGGGACAATTTCGGCATTTTTGAAATTGTTCCCCTCAGCCTATAAATAGCAGCCCGAGCTGCCTTTTTGGAGGTTTTTCTCCTATTTTCGAGCCTCTTCTGCCCGAGCTTCCTTAAGGTGATTTGTTCATCTTCAAGTTCTTGATCTTCCTGCAGAGTTTTGGGATTTTTAGGAGCACGCATCCCGAGGTTCCAGATTTTACGGTGCGGTGCGACGTTTCATTTTCGGTGTTCTTCTTCGTCGCTGTTCGGTGTGAATTTTCCCCTGGGCTACCCCGACCTCCTTTTTCAGTGATTATTGCGCCAGCTTACTCCTAAGAGGTAGGGCTTCATCTTTCATATTGATCGCACTTTCCCGTTCTGAGTTTTTGGCACAGATCCCGAGGTATCATTGTGACCCTTTTTCTGTGTGGGTTTTTGGGACAGCACTGAGGTTATTTGGCCATATCTTCGCGCACGAGCGTCAGACGGAAACATGCTTAACACCTTTTTCATCTACAGATCGCAAGGAACGCGCTCATATTTTTCTTGGATTTTTCAGAGATTTTATTGGAGGTGAAAATCCCTGTTTCCCTTTGTACAGTGCTACAAGTTTTGATGCAGAAACTGTTTGAGTGCACCACCTTGCCGAATTTATATCTTGACCTACCGAACTCGGTTTTGGACGTACAGGTATCTGTTTCGAAGGTATCGACGCGAGGATTGCTGTGATATTTTTTTGGGAATTTTCTAGGCATTTTCAGCAGGTGAAATTTGGACATCTTTGGGACTGATGTTGTATGTGGTTGTAAGAGCAGTTTTGGGAACTTATGTGTATTTGTGGACCTTGTGTTGTACCAGGAGAGTTGCGGGTATTGCTGGACCCAGTGGAGTAGGAGATTGGGCTTTCCTGGTATTTTCAGCTGTTTGGATTTGGACAGTCAGCACTTCAGGTGGGTGGTTGTTGTACTCCTCTCCTTTGGTATGCCCACTAGGATCATCAGAGTATCCTAATGTTAGTAGGACTTGGCTTATTGTTGATAGCCTTGCATGCAGTAGAGATTTAAATAATTGATAAGTTTATCCATGATGATGACATTTTGACATGAGTTCGGTATCATGATCACCTTATTAATCCCTTAATTATCCTGGACAGCATGTTAGTGGCAAATTAGTAAATAATTGACTGTGCATTAAGAATCATTACCTTGAGACAATAATCCTAACATTGTTGCTTTATGCTAATTATTCCTGTGAAATAGATTAAAATACTGGGACAATTGCATGTTTAAACTGATCACTTAGCTAAGTCACTTTTTACTGCTACACTATCTTTTGGGATTTGACTTAGGAGAAACCATGCTTTTATTTCCTCTCCTATCACTTAGATTTTTGAGATAGCATGCTCGGGTTCGAGCGGGGACAGGGATAGTGTAGTCAGATTTTGAGATCTGGGACAGGTTGGGCTCGATGGTAGGGTATTGCGGTGACCACGAATCTTGGTGGTTGACCGGGCTTTTACTATTACATCAGATTGGGGGATAGGATTCCTCTAGTGGATGGAGTTTCCCACTTACTGATCTTTTATCGCATTGCTTGGGGGTACGGGTTTCTTTTAGTGGAGGGTGTTTCCCACTTTGATCAGAGTCGTGATCTAGTCCTGCTACACAGGGTTACTTATTACAGATGTTACTTTACTCGTGTGGGTCGCTGTCACGCCGCGGGGTCGGAACTGTACCCCGGCTCGCCAACAGATCCGCCGCCCCTACAGGAAGCCCCGTAGAGACGTAGCGTCTAACCTGCAAATATAGAACAATTATACTAACAGATATCAGAGCTGTAAAAGTAAACTAACTATGAACAGAAAGTAGTACAGTCTCTCATATAATATACAAAATATCCTCACCAGAATACAGAAGTCTCTCCAAAGAAACAAAAGAGTACAACTCGATACCTCTCTACATAATCTCTCAAACATGACACAACCAAAATATAAGGGTACCTCTATAACACACTGAAGCTGAAGGGGGAAGGGATCTATCTCGTGACTCCCTTACCTCGGTCTGGAAGAGCTGGATCAGCAACTGGTACAGCAGGAACTGGAGCTGAAGTCCCTGGGAAAAAGACACCACGACGGGTGTGAGAACTACCTCCCACAGTAGTTCTCAGTGGGTGCCGCCAACAAGCCCGACGGCCTGCCCACTAAGTCTACTAGAGGCATAAAGTAACAAAAGAAATGCAGTATAGAAAAGCTGGAAAGTAAAACATCTACTGCTACTATGCCTCAATCTAAAATGCTCAAGGAATAGGACAGAAGGACGATATGCCACTACTGATACTCAACTCAAATCACCCAATCCAAACCGACTGCCACAACGGGTCCAGTCAAACCTGCGCCTACCTACTGCTGTAGGTATGTCCGTAGCTGCCAAAACTGGCTCAGCTAGAGGGACAGAAGCATCGACAAGTCGCGAAAGAGCTCAAACTCACGCCGGTACTCCAACCCGGCATCTAGCTCAATCTCAACGCCGGTACTACAACCCGGTCTAGCCTACTCCGGAGTGGCACTCGAGGGGAGCGACCCACACGAGTAAAATATCTGCGTAACACTGTCGAGCACAAATGTGGCTCATGCAGGCTATGATCCAATCACTGTCTCACTCACTGGCTAAAAATCCACACTGTCACTATGACCATGTCCCAAAGATCCCAGATCCACTATCACTATCACTATCACTATCATAATGCAAACTGGTCTACAGACTGCTACAGACGCCACTCGGTCCCCAGACGCGAGTGCAAATGCAACCCCAGCTAATAACCCTCCCAGCCCACGACTCGGGGAGAATCACTATGTCCAGAATGACGAGAGTACAACCACTGTGGGGAAGCTAAGGTGATGAATAAATCTGAATACATGTTCACATTTACTGTAGTCAAATTGTGCATGAATAATTAATTAATTGTCAATTAAGCTAAGTTGAGTTTCCATATTGCAAGGCTTACCAAGAAGTCATCAGATTTAGCGACTATCAACTGTGGTGACCATATACAGTTTTCATAGGATATAGGAGTAATTTACTAATATGCATGCAACTATAATCATAGAATTAGCAAACAGTCCGTAGATTTTGAAAGCGAGAACACCCACCTGAACACGCTAACTGTCCGGGACGGTACAGATAATAAATCCAGATAAAGCCAAATCTCCGTACCCGCTAAGCTAATAACACAGTAGCGGTGCCCACAAGGTCCTGGGTACAACAACATTCCACAAATACACACAAATTCCACACTAAATCACATTCAAAAATCTGCATGCATAGTCCCTGTTCACACGAAAATTTCACCTGAAAATAATCCTCAATAAATTCCAATAAAAATATCACAACGATCCTCGCGATGTGTAGATGTCGATAGGCTCTTGAATCGTCGAAATCCGATACCCGGAAGTGGAGATAAAAATCCGCGAAGTTGCTGCTGCCAGAAATCCAAACAGTAACAAAGGGGCGTAAAAATGTACCCCAAACCCCTATATACGCTCATTTCCAGGAAAAATGATCAACATGGAAAACATAGATATACCTCTTGTGAAACCGCTGTCGAAAAAATCGTTCAAAAATGAGGTCGGAGTAGCTCTGCAGGTCTCCCAGACGAAAATGCGACGGAAATGGGCCTCCAACTGTAGAACGTCGCTCCGTACTACGAGGTAGAAAACACAGTCGTCGTGGCCTCCAGAAAATCTAAGATTTCACCGAGAGATGGGCAAGAAGGAGATGAAGATTTCTTGTGAAGGGAGCAGAGGCTAATTCCCACGGGAAAGGCACCAAAAATTCGGCCCAAGGGGGCCTATTTATAGGCCTCCAAAAGAAACAGCCCAAAAAGGCCTTACTATTGGGCTCGGGCCCAACTTTCGGGCACCCGGAAACTTTCGGGCGCCTACAGTGTTGGGCCCGGGCCCAACACTGTTCACGCCCGAATTCCCCTGGTACTGCCATGTGTCCGCCGAACAGGGAACACCGGTGCAAGGCCACCCAGAAGCCGCCACGTGTCCCGCCGAACAGGAAACAACGACGCGGAACCACTCACCGACCGCCACGTGTCCACCCACACGCACAGTAAGGCGGTGGCGCCCGCCAATGAGCGGGCGCCACGTGTCCCGCCCGGTTGACCCGCTGCCCGCCCGGCAGCGCGACGTGGGTCGCACGTGAGCATGCGGCCCGAGGCACCTACCGCGCGCTCGGTGCACCGCGCACGTTGCACCCGCCAATCAGGGCGTGACACGTGTCCCCTGCACCCGGTCCACGCCTTCCACAGCAATTCCGTGGACCGCGCCGCGTGCACCGACCAACCGGTGACTGCCACGTGTCCCCCGCCTGGTCTATGCACCGCCGCGCTCCACCCGGTAGACCGCGCGCCCTGAGCCCGCCAATCAGGCGGTGCCACGTGTCCATGCGCCGGGTCTGTGCACCCCGCCGCGCTGCTCTGTGGACCGCGCATCCTGAACCGGCCAATGACAGGCCGCCACGTGGCATCCCGGCGGTCTACGGCCCCTCCCATGCACCAAAACCCACTAAAAACTTCCGGGGGTCCGTTTTTGGGCATCCGGACTCCAAATTAAGCAAACAAATAGTCGTTTTCAAGCGTTTTTCCGTGCTGAATCCATCTACGACCTCTATTTGGCCTAAATCTTTTCAGAAATTTCGGCAAACTCAGCCGAAGGCCAACACAGCAAAAAGAAACACACAGGGTCCATCAGTAGCATCCAATTGATGCACTGTGGGCCAGATACACCAATACTAGGTGTTCTAACAGTGGATTCATCGGAAGAACGCTGCATGGGAACTAGGGCCACTACAGTCACTCCCCTCGAGTGCCACTCCGGAGGTGGATCCTTGACCAAGCCATGTGTGCCGGTTAGATACTTATTTTGGGATGCGAGCCATGTGTGCCGATCCCGCGGAGTTGAGCCATGTGTGCAGACTCCGCTGCTGTGAGCTTGAGTTCGACAGCAGAGCAGGCAGTGCCAGTTTTTATTGGTGGTTAGATTGGGTTATTCAGTCAGGCACATGTACAGATGCATTCATATAGTTGATATTCTGACTCTGCATATAGAGGCATATTAGTGGTAGCACTTTTATCAGTTGTCATACTTAGCTTTTCCCCTTTTTGCCTTTGGTTGACCTGGTGGGCATGTCTGAGTTGAGACTTTACCTACTAGGGGAGGCTACTGTTTTATAGTAGTACTTACCCCCATTGTTGTTTCTTTGTTTCTTTTTCCCCTTGTTTTGCAGAGTCCTCTGTGGGAGTTGCTGGGCCGTCAGCAGCTGATCGAGGTAAGAGGATTGCGGATTAGATAGCGGGCCACCCGAGTGATGTTAGCGGGAGTTTTTGGTGTACCTGGATTTCCTCAGACAGTTCTTTTTTTTTCTTTTTGGGTCTGGCTTTTGCCAGCTAGTTGTACATTTGTGGTGAGCTGGGAGAGATGTTTGTATTTATTTTTACAGTTGTATTTTATTTACTTCTAGCTTCTGTCCGAGATATAGTAGTTTTAGTTCAGCTCTGATTCTTATGCTCTTTAATTATTATCTCTTATATTTGAGCAGGTTACCGACGCTTCGTGTATGCGGGAAATACCGTATACACGGCGGATCTGTAGACGGGCCGGGTTCTGGTTTACACCCGGGGCGTGACAAGCTGTAGGGTTATTCATTTCCAGCTCTTTCCTTCAGTATTTTATTTGTTACTTCATGCCTCTAGTAGACTTAGTGGGCAGACCGTTGGGCTTGTTGACGGCACCCACTGAGAACTACTGTGGGATGTAGTTCTCACACCCGTCGTGGTGTCTTTTTTCCCAGGGACTTCTACTCCTGTTCCTGCTGTTCCAGCTGCTGCTTCTTCAGATCGAGGTAAGGGAGTGGCGAGCTAGATCCCTACCCGCAGTCGTCCAGAGAGTAGATGTACCCTTATTATTTTGAGAGTTTCTTGTTGAGAGACGCTTGTAGTGAGGTATAGAGTTGTACTTTTCTGTTTTTGTTGAGAGACTTATGTACTTTTGGTGAGGCTTTTGAGTTGTATATATTTTATTTCCAGCAGTTTACTTCCAGCTCTGATATCTGTTTAGTATAGCATCTTTCTTTCGCAGGTTGGACGCTTCGTCTATACGGGGTTCACCGTATGGGCGGCGGATATGTTAGCGAGCCAGGGTCGCAGTTTCGACCCCGGGGCGTGACAGATTAGAATGGTATCAGAGCCTAGGTTGTAGGTCATTGAGGACTTAGAAACCCTAGGCTTGTGGTTGGACATTAGGATGACTACGTGAGAGTCGTGACTGTTAGCGAGAGTCCTTATTGAGTTTTATACCTCTCCCAAGGGATGGGATGAGTGATTGGCATGTTTATTCTCCTAAGCGATTATGTTAGCTGCAGACAACGTAATGCTATGGAATGGATGACATGTCTCAGACTTTCGCTGGATTGGGTCGAGTGTTGTTTGGTGCTGTCCTGACGTTTGCATGTGGATTGCAGGTGTGCACGATGATTCCCCCGAAGCAGGATGCAGACACGTTCTCAGCCTTCCTCCTCCCATGAGCCTGAGCAGGAGGAATCAGCACAGGGTCAGCAGAGTAAGGTACAGGAGCTTCGGGCTCAGATGGCTTATTTGTCGGAGACTCTCCGGTGCCAGGAAGAGACCATGGACCGGATGATACGCATGTTGGAGCAGAGAGCACAGCCTGTTGTTACTCCCCGTGAGAGTTTCCCCGCACCTCCTTCGCCAGCTGTGGCACCCCCAGTTGTATCAGCAGCGCAGGCACCCCCTATTACACCGGTTACCAGTGGAAAGCCGTCCGGAACGGCAGGACAGTTGACCCCTGCAGAGCAGCGTGAGGTGGTTAATTTGTTGATGAGGTTTCGTTAGTTTGACCCACCTCGTTTTTCGGGACTGAGTTCGGAGCCGTGGGAGGCAGAGTCGTGGATCACGGCGATGGAGCGACATTTTGAGAGCCTGTTTATTCAGGAGCGGTTTCAGGTGCTGTTGGCGACAAACTTTTTGGAGCGCAACGTCGAGGCTTGGTGGCGGCGTGTGCAACCTGCTGGTCCACCTGGGACCCAACTTCTTACTTGGGCGGAGTTCCGCAGTCTATTTCTTGGAGCCTTTTTCCCGGAGAGCGTCAGGCAGAGGTTAAAGGAGCAGCTGAAGAATCTCCGTCAGGGAGATCGGCCCGTGCATGAGTACATCGCAGACTTCAACCAGATGTTGGCCTGTGTACCGCACGTGGCCAGGGACGAGGCGCATCAGATTTATATATTTGAGCGGGGTTTGCGCCGGGAGATTTATCAGTTCGTCTGCTCGTGCAGAATGCAGACGTTGGGTGCGTATATGGAGCAGGCACTATACATTAAGCACGGAGAGGCGGTGATGGATGAGGTGGCTCCAGCTTCCGCAGTGATTCCAGGGTCGAAGCGCCCAGCACCGGTTGATGACGGACAAACGAGTCGGCAGGCACCTCCAGGACCTCCACGATCTCACCCGGAGGGTCGTGGGTTTCTGAGGCGCCAGAGATCTGGTGGGCCCCCGCAGCAGCCGCGGTATCAGCAGCGACAGCAGTTCTGGCAGCAGCGACGTGAGCGGTGTGTTATCTGTGGCGGCCCTCATCCACCGTCGCAGTGTGACCAGAGACAGGAACGGTGTTTCCTATGTGGAGAGTTGGGACATTTTCGAGCAGCTTGTCCCCGAGCCATTCTGTCAGTACGACCCCTTGCTACAGCACCCCCCTTGCCTGTTCAGGAAGCGGAAGCTCCTACGGTACACCGTCAGACAGAGTGGGGTACGACGTCGGGACAGACGGGACAACGGTCTTCAGCACCCAGTGGACGGGTTTACGCAGCCCTGGTGGAGGGCACCCTGGCAGCAGATCCTATCGCCGCAGGTATGACTTTAATTTCTGTCAGCTAAGTTGAGCTTTTTGGATACTGCTGCATCCTTCTGCAGATGTTAGTAGGGATTTTGCATCTCGGCATGGTATAGGTTAGGAAATTTTGCTACATGCATTAGCGACTGGTTTCTTCACAGTATCATACGAGCAGAGGTGAATTTTGGGGCATGATCAGGACAGCTGAGACTTTGGAAAGTACACCGGCAGGTGTGACGGTTCAGTTACAGCTCCACGACTCAGATTGAGCACACGGGATGGACCAGTTGGTGCGGTAACGTGCAACAATTGATTGTGGATTGAGAACAGTGACCTTCTCGCGAGTTGGACAGCAGGAGATCATTTTCACAGGTCACCGAGGCATCCTTTCTGCAGCAGTGGCTTTAGCGATTTTGGGTTAGGTGCTACCCGTTGAGCGTAGGTGACGCCTAGGGCTAGAGGTTGTGTCTCTAGGGGTCCCGAATAGGGTTGTGTTTCTGGGGGTCACGGATAGATCGTAGTTTCCATTGTTATTACCACAACAGGAACGACATCAACACCTCTCTCCTTTTTTTTTCACCCTTGTGCTGAAATTTACGAACAGGACGAAAGCTTTGAAAGGCTACTCCAGAAATGGAGACGGTGCCCGAACCTGTTCTTGTTTGATTGGGGCGAGGGCACTGGTCTTTCAAAATTTTTGAACTTTTCGTTAATTTCAGCTGTTTTCTAAATAGAGAGTTGGTGGTTGATGACTTTCCTGCTGGTGGCGCCCTCACTTTTCTTGATGATTGTGTTGGCGTAATTCGTATAGTTTGGACGAGTAGAGTTGGCTGTTCTTTTTTGTCCCCAGTTTTTGGAATCCCTGAGGTTTTTCCAGCTTTTGGACTCGCTTTGTGGAGAGTGTGTAGCGACTGGGGAGTTGGGGACTGTGTTGATGGATGCTCACCTTTGGCTTGGAGACTCCCCGTTGAGCCATGTTAGTTTCGAGGACGAAACTTTCTTTTAGTGGGGGAGGATGTGAGGTCCCGAATCCCTACTTAAGAGTTTATTGATGTGTTAGTGGCTTCTGGGAGTGTTTGCGCGCGTGTCGGGCCCAAGAAATGGATTTATGGTGTAAATTAGGAGTAAGTTTGCTTCACCGGAGGCCTTTGGAAAATTTTAGAAGTGGAATTGGGCCAAACGGACATCGGATTTGGATTCAGCGCACGAAAACGGTCAAGATGGACTATTTACTTGTATTTTTCGAAGCCCGGAGGAGAAAATACGGATTTCGAGGCTGTGGGTACTGTTCCGGCGCCGGCGGGCGGTGGCGGCGCCGGCGGAGCGCGGTGGCGCGGGCTCGGGCAGGCGTCGGAGCGGCCGCGGGCAGGCGCGCGGTCCACGGGGCCGGCGTGCACCGTGGGGCAGGGGCACGTGGCACCTCGTGAGTGGCGGGCGCAGCAGGCGCGGTCCACGGGAGTGTCGCGGCTGCACGGTGGACCAGAGTGGGACACGTGGCATGATGGCATTGGCTGGTGCACGAGCGCGCGGTCTACGCGGCTGGGGACGGATACCTCGAGGTGCGTGCCCGACACGGGGCCGCAAGCGGCGCAGCCGCGCACGTGGGTGCGGCGTGGGCGCCGCCGGGCGACGTGGGGGCGCCACGTGGCGCCCCCGCGGTTGGTCGGGTGCAGCCGCGCACGCGGAGCTGTCGGGACACGCGGCGCCGCGCGGTTCGCTGGCGCGCGTGCGCCAAGCGCGGGGAGTGCGGTCGGGCCACGTGGCGGCCTGTGGTGAATTCGGGCGGGCACAGTAACGGGCCGGGCCCGTTACTATAGCAGCCCGAATATGTTCGGGCGCCCGAATTTGGGCCAAAAGTCCAATTCAAGATTTTTTCGGGCTGGGCCTATAAATACGCACTTGGCTTGGGCTTTTTGCCCCTTTTCCCGAGCTCCCCTGCCCTTGGATCCTTTAGCAAACTTGGAGATCTTCGAGTTGCGCATCTTCTGGCAGAGGCCCGGAATTTTTGGAAGCCGCGTCGTCGACGATTTCGGCATCGTAGCGCGGAGCGACGATCTTTCATCGGAGGCCCGTTATCGCCGCATTTCGGTCTGAGAGGTCCGCAGAGCTACTCCGACAGTATTTTTGGACGATTTCTGCGGCGTTGGATTCACGAGAGTACGTCTTTGACTTTCGTGTTGATCGCCTTGCTTGATTCTGAGTTTGTGGCATGGTTTTTGAGACTTTTCTCAGCCACTATTTTGCTGGTGGAGTTTTTGGACAGCTGCCCCTTGCCGAATTTTATCTCCGTACTCGAACGTCGGATCGAGACGAGCCTGCACACTTTTTGCATCTACTCGTCGCGAGGATTATCATCGTATTTTTTCGGGATTTTTCTGAGGCTTACCCAAAGGTATACTGTTTTCCCTTTTACTGTGCTGATTATTACAGTTGTGTGGTTGTGCGCTTTTGCGCACATGTACTGTGGAATTTGTAACTCGGCCTACGGGGCTCGGATTTGGACGTGCAGGTGCCCGTTTCAAAGGTCTCGACGTGACGATCGCCGTAGTATTTTTATTGGAATTTTTGGAGCATTGTTTGTAGGTGAAAAAGAGACATCTTTGTGGCTGAATTCAGAATGTAACTTATTTGGATAATTGTGGAATTAAAGTGTAACTGTTAGCCGTATGTTTGTACCAGGAGGTTTTGTTTAGGGTCTTTGGACCATCGGGGCGGTGGATTAGTAGAGATTGTTGCTCCTGGTGTTTTCAGCTGTGGAACCTTGGACAGTTAGCGTTTTCAGGTGGGTGGCCCTGTCTCCAAGATTGATGGAATGTGCATTAAATCTGCTATAATAGGACCATGCATGATAGTGATATTCTTGTGTTGCATGCTAGAATGTGATAGCTGATAATTCTAGAGTTATTTGATGATCATGCGATCTTTTGTTTCCTACTATCTGTAAAATTATTGTTATCTTGGAACTTGACCTAGCACCCCCGTCATATGCAGCATGTTCAGCCAGACTGTAGAAAACTCCAACTTGGATTAGGTTTATTCTGCTTTAGACATCCACACTTCTTTTCTTCCTGGACATAGTGTTTTACTCGCCCGGGTAGTGGGCCGAGTGGTCGGGTTTTTTTTAATGTGGGATGCATTTTACACTCGTGCTTGGGAGCAGAGTGGAGTCTGGTAGATGTAATTGATCGTTCATCTGTGGTGGGAGCCGTTTGGGTAAACGGCGGTCCCGAGATGTTTTATTTGTCGCCACTGGGTTAGTGGCAGTTGTTTACCAGTGTCAGCAGGACCTAGGACCCAGACTATTTTTAGACACACGTGATTTCTGTAAACTAATGTTTTCTTTCAAATCTCGAGGGGTCGTCGGAGCATGTTCTTGTTTGATTTGGGTGATGGCAATAGCCCTTCGGGGTTTGGAAAATAAAACTTATTTAAACAAATTTTTTTAAAAGAACTAAAATATATTAAATTGGGTTTCTCAGATTAAAATAATTTTTAGTATTAACTGTCATCTTTTTATTACAACTTCCTCACCCGAGAGAGTTTCGGTGATCTGGGTTCTAGGGGACATTCCTTTTTCGGGACGAAAGCCACGGGGACCGAGCCTAGAACCTGTTCTTGTTTGATAGGGTTGTAGGTGTTGGTCTTCCGGGACTTTCGGGCCCTGGTTGCTGTCTTCCGCTTGTTGTATAGAGGTTGTCGTGTTCCCGAACTGTAAGGGAGTCGGGAACTTCGATAGGCGGAGCCTGGAGTCTGTTCTTGTTTGATAGGGTTCTAGGCACCGACCTATCGAAATTTTCGAACCCTTATGGTGTCGGTCCTTCCTGAGTTTGGTGTTCTGTTGTGGGAGCCGTCGGGTGGACGGTAGTCCCGGCTGTGTGGTTTTCCAGCCAGTGAGGTAGAGATGAGATGTCAGTTACTGTCGATCTTGTTGATCGTGGATTTGGACTATAGCCTGCATGAGCCATATTGAGCTCGACAGAGATGCGCGGATACTTTACTCGGTGGGGTCGCGCCCCTCGAGTGCCACTCCGGAGTTGGGCCTATTACTTGCTATCACGACTTGCCGACGCAGTCCCTCTGGCTGGCCCAGTTTTGGCAATCACGGACACCCTACGGTAGACCCGTCCTGTTGAGGACGTGCGGCAGTAGGTGGGCGCAGGTTTGACTGGACCCTATGTGGCAGTCAGTGTAGATTGGGTGACTATACTTGAGAGTTAATAGATGCATCATATTTTTCATCTGTTCCACTTTTTGAGCATCTAGATAGGGGCATAGTAGCTGTAGGGTTATTCATTTCCAGCTCTTTCCTTCAGTATTTTATTTGTTACTTTATGCCTCTAGTAGACTTAGTGGGCAGACCGTTGGGCTTGTTGACGGCACCCACTGAGAACTACTGTGGGATGTAGTTCTCACACCCGTCATGGTGTCTTTTTCCCCATGGACTTCTACTCCTGTTCCTACTGTTCCAGCTGCTGCTTCTTCAGATCGAGGTAAGGGAGTCACGAGCTAGATCCCTACCCGTTGTCGTCCAGAGAGTATATGTACCATTATTATTTTGAGAGTTTCTTGTTGAGAGACCCTTGTAGTGAGGTATAGAGTTGTACTTTTCTGTTTTTGCTGAGAGACTTATGTACTTTTGGTGAGGCTTTTGAGTTGTATATATTTTATTTCCAGCAGTTTACTTCCAGCTCTGATATCTGTTTAGTATAGCATCTTTCTTTTGCAGGTTAGACGCTTCGTCTATACGGGGTTCACCGTATGGGCGGCGGATCTGTTAGCGAGCCCGGGTCGCAGTTTCGACCCCGGGGCGTGACTCAAATGGGGTGAGAACTATTAGTCAATAGTTTCCAGTGGGTAAGCCGCTGAGAGAAGCGAAATACACCACTAGGTCAACTGAGGCAAAAAATAGTATAACTGCTAAAATGAAATGCTGACAATAAACAACTGAAATAAAGTACTCTACTACTATCATGCCTCTATGCTCATGTATGTTGGGTTTAGGTTAATAAGGATCTAATAGGGGAAAAAACACCTAGAGGGGGGGGGTGAATAGGTGTAAACAATAAACACTCAAAAAATCATTGTGCGATAAAACCCAATGCGGAAAAATAAAAGAACACACAAGATTTTTACGTGGAAAACTCCAAACCGGAGTAAAAAACCACGGGACCGATAACACGGCGAAATCCACTAGAGTTAACACACGTACAAGGTGATATAACGTACTCACAGACGACTCAACCTTTTACCATACGCCCCTAGTCGATCTTCCCGCTCGCTCCACGACGCTTCTCGAATCCACGATCCGCGCCCAACGCTGAATCCACAGCGTCCAACGTCGAGTCCACGACGTCCAACCGAATCCACGGTCTTCACCCAATGTACGCTTCGAATCCACGAACGCACCTCGCTCCGAATCCACGAAAGCGTAACACCTTGAATCCACAAGGCCACGCGAGTCCACGCGCCGATTTTGGGGTAAATCGTTGTTTGTTTGGGTGGTGATGATCCGCCGAATACTTAGATCAAGAGTAGATCGGAAATACCATCTAAGTATTCATTAGTTTGATTCAACTCAAGATGTGAGTATGAAAACCTAGAATCAAACTAATCAATATAGATGAAGAAACATAGAATATTTCTATTGATTTCCTTTCTTCTCTATATGTGGATCTAAGGCCGTATAAAATGATATGTGAAAATGACGGCTCTATTTGGATTCCCCTAGAAAAATGACCATAGGGTTTGTTTATAGGTTAGAAACCCTAGGAAGAATATTCGGATCAAAAACAAACTTTTCTGGAAAGTTTTACCGACGGCGATCCGGATTGTATAAGCCACGATCCGGATCGCAGACGCACAGAATGCAGTTTCCAGAAAATCACCTGTTCGGGATCCGGATCATAATCCACGATCCGGATCGTTCATACATTTTCACAAAACATCCCATTCGGGATCCGGATTGTACAAGCTGTGATCCGGATTGCAGCAATGTATGAACGAACACCTTTCGGGATCCGGATTGAAAGTCCACGATCCGGATCCTGAACATGTCCCATGTCCAGTTTTTGATGAATAAGCAGTTAAAACCTCTTCCAGGTGTTTCTACACTATAAGAAGTATTCGGATCATCAAAATTATTTAGTTAAACGTACCTGATCCTTTTGAATTCTTCTTTCTTGAGATTGAGGTATACGATCCGAAGTTTCTTCATCTTCAATCTTCAAGACTTAATACAATCACGAAATACGCCAACTCAAATTCCGTAACAATGTACAAGGTGATAATGATATGAATCTATCATGCTATCATAATGTCCAGCTATTATAAGTAGTATCATCATCTATATGATATTCAATGTTAATGTCCAACTACCATGAATGAATCATCTATGTGATATTCAATGTCAAGTTTAGTTAACTTTAATCATTTTCTCTTGAAGACTTTCTTTCAGTCTAAGCTTGAGCCACGCCTCATGGTCCCGTGGTGTCACCCCTCCCACGGAGCTATGCCAATCCAACGGCGTCCCAATCGGCACCCAATCCCGCACGACGATCATGATGTCGCAAATGGCCAACTCTGGAGTACCGGCTTGGAGGGAGCGACCCTACCAAGCATATGTGAATGAGCACAAATGGCAAGCAAGCAAGTCTAGATCATCGTGTCTAAAACACGAAATAGCAATCATCGTGTCTAAAACATAGAATAGAATCATCGACCTTTAGGTCGGAGTATAGTATCTCAAGTGTCAATGTTTCATATACAATATTAACATTATCTTGCATAATGAAAGAGTAAAATATTTACAAGTTGTCCTCATGTCTCAAACTTGGAATCTAACTATTTCATCTCGATTGTACAAGTTTAGAAGTTTTCTACTTGTATCTCACTACACTAGATGGCACTAATGTCATAATGTCCATTTATACATGATCATGTGCTTAACATGTCCCAATAATTCTATAACAGGTATAATTATTCTCTATTCATATCCAAAAGTTTAAGTTCATGAAAATTCCTATTCAATCCCCCCTTAAAGTGCCCATGCACCTACAATGTTTACCTCTACTACATAGAGTATAAAATTTTCTACACATGAAGGGGTTCAAATGCATAATCATAAATCATGATAAATCAAACGATGCATATTTAATATAACAATGATGCCCTAAAAGTCTATAAAAGACATAGGGGGAGTTCACCTATTTCGATGAGGTCAAACCCACCGGATAGTTGCCAAATCCTTATGAAGGATCCCAATCAAGATGCCCACACTTCCTCTTATGTCCTAGGAGAAGTTTCCAAAGGGTTAAAAGATCACAAAAACCCAATCACAAAATTCCCTAAAAATCATAAGGAAAATATGTAGAAAATATCTTAGATTGAGAAATCTTGCTAGATCTTGAAATCCAAATAAGAAAAGCTTCAAAACCAACCTACAAAAGTGCTCTACACCCATCAATTCCACCCCAAAAGCTAGAAATCAAAAAGCCCCAAATAAATCCTAGTTTTCCAAAAACTAGGTTTTCCTACAAAGATCTGTAGTGATTCGGCCCTTAGGGGTATTTTTGACTCACATGTAAATTATTTAAGCCTTTAAGTGAAATAAAATTATTTAATTTTTAAAAGTCGGCCGGTGCAGGGTGCGGGTATTTTTCTGGCAAAGGGCCCGAAAAATGAAGACCGACGGTGTGATCGGATCGGGAATCCGATGTACGGATCTCCCGGAATGGGGTTTCTAAGATCGCGATGACTTTAGGCGCGCATCGGAATTCGTGTAAAATATTCGACACGCTTTCTGAGGAAGTTTGGATAATCTGTGTGATTAATTAATTAAGAAATTAATTAATCGGTGACGATAATAAATTTGGGAATTTATTTTCCATGATTATTCAATTAAATAAATTAAATAATCGGTGACTAGGATTTAAAAGGGTGGGATTTTATCTCGTGGATCAGATATTTATTGTTGAGAGATAAAGTCCGGATATTTGTGGGTTTTTCCTTTCTACGTACGTACGAATTAAAGAGAAAATTAATTAAATAAATAAGTAAATAATAGGGATTATGTAAGTGATCCCGATTATCGGAGGGAAAGAAAGGAAAAATAAAACCCTAACCGGTGAGGAGAGAAAGAAAGAGAAAAAGGAAAAGACGGAACCCTAGCCGGAAGGAAGGAAAAGGAAAAAGAGAAAGAGCCCGATCCTCCCGAACACCGAACCGAAGGCAAGAACGCGACCGGGCGACCTTCCCGTCGATCTTCGGTGAGTAAAATATTTTTTGGAATTTTTCGGGATTTTTCCGTCGTCCTTTTGGTTGAGTTTCGGGGTTCTCCGTCGTCTCCATTACCGTCGCCGTCACCGTCGTCGTGCTAGGGCGCGGTACGGGCGACGGAGACGCGCGATGCCGCTAGGGCATCGCGCGGAAGATTTACGCGGATGGCCGGTCGCCACCGCGAGCGGCGACGGAGAAGACCGCGCGGGCACCGCGCGGGCCGTACCCGCGCGGGCGCCGCGCGGGCCGCCGCGCGGGCCGCACCCGCGGCGGGCGCGGCGCGGGCGGCACCCGCGCGGGCCCGCAACCGCGCGGGCACCGCGCGGGGCGCCGCGCGGCTGCAGCGCGGGCAGCACCCGCGCGGGCCCGCAACCACGCGGGCGCCGCGCGGGGCACCCGCACGGGCGCCGCGCGGGCGCCGCGATGGCAGCCCCCGCGCGGGCACCACGCGGGCCCGCACCCGCGCGGGGCACCGCGCGGGCGACGCGCGGGCCCGTACCCGCGCGGGCGCCGCGCGGGCACCGCGCGGAGCCGTACCCGCGCGGGCGCCGCGCGGGCAGTACCCGCGCGGGCGCCGCGCCGGCCCGTACCCGCGCGGGGCCGTACCCGCGCGGGCGCCGCGCGGGCAGTACCCGCGTGGGCGCCGCGCCGCGCCGCGTGGGCCGAAACCCACGCGGGCGCCGCCGCGGAGCCGCGCCGCGCGGTTCCGAGCCGCGCGGGGCTCCGACAGGCGGCGACGGCGGCGCGGGGTTCCGGTTTTCGGCGAGCCGGACGGTGTTGGACTTTTCTGTCAAAATAAGTAAATTGGGGTTTTCCGTTTTGAGATGTTAGTATGTGTTTTTGACCATAGTTTATCCTTGCGGACTTTTCTTAGGTCCGGGTGCGCAGCGGGAGTTTGTGAAAGATCCAGGTGCTCCGATCTTCCCGCAACAAGGTGGGTACAGTTGCTATAAGTGCAACAAGTGCAGTAAGTGCATCTATCATCATAAAAAGTGTTCTTAATATGTCTAACAAAGTAGATGGACTGTCTAACCTTTCGCATGATTGCATTTTATCTTATATAATAATTGTTGCGGCTACGGTCGCGGTGCTAAATACACGCCGACTTAGACATCTGTAACCTCTGCACACAGAAAACATTCTTGACAAACAAAATCGTTAGATACCTCAAGAATTGGAACATAGAAAAACCAAGTGCAGAGATAGAGTTTGATCTCACCATGACATTTAAAAGAATCAGATATGTGAAAAGAAACATAGTTAACCAACATATCTTCTAAGCAGTCGAAAACCAAATGTCAAAGTATGTTAGTCCAACATCAACTTGTTAGTCATATTACATGCCCAAATAGTTAGTCGAATAGTTAGTATAGAAGCATGTCACAAATCACAAAAGAAAACCAAAGTTGAGTTGAGATTCATACTTACCTTGATATCATCGATATTCACAATCATGTTCAAGTTCATCATTGTTCATTGTTTCTCTAACTCTCTCCCCCTTTTTGTCACAAAAACAAGCCAAAACGTAGCATGAGCTACAATATGTAAGGAGAGTAAAAAAAATAGATAAAAACTAAGAACTAAAGTAGATAAAGTGAACAGAAGGTGCGGCTCAGTCTGAAGAATCTGAACTAGTACAGCTCAGCTTGCTCAAAATCCCTTTAAGCAATTCTTAAAATTTGAGTACTTCTTCTTGATCTTCTTGTGTTCAGAAGAGATCTGCTGAAGCTCTTTCGATATCTGTCTTGTGTAGCAGAGAGTCGGTGTTGTTCTTGACAAATCGATTCTAAAATCTCTGTCTCAGTTGTCCGTGTCTTTGAGTAAGATGGACGCTGTCTAGATGCAGATGGTGCATCTGGTCCTGCAGTCCATGGAGATTCAGTTTGCAGAATTCCAGAAAGTGAGCGTGCTCTGGTGAGAGGCCCACTATGCTGACTCGTACTTCTTTGAACATTTCTTCTTCTTGTATATTGTTGGTCGTGGAGGCAGATTTCATAAGTCTTTTCCTTTGGTGAATGTCCTGTCCTCTTCATCAATTTTTCGCTGAACATCCTTGAAGAATTCGTCCCATTCTTCGTATCGTAATCTGAGCTGTCTTCATTGGCTTCGTTTGGTTTGTCTCGAGTTGAGACTCCTGGTTCTTTTTTAACAGATGAGCTCCCGGGCATCATTGCGACCAGTAACAGAATCAACCAGGAGAATGCCATTGATTCTAGTGCTTTGAGTTTAAGAAGTGTCCTGTGAAACCAACTCAAGAACATATGAAAAATTGTCAATTTGAAAAATTTGAAACATTGTACCTAGACAATCAAATCATGTAGAGAAGCCAAGAATCAAATTAGTTTTCCAAAAAGAATTTTAAAAATAGATCAAATCCATGATTTACAGAAATTCCTCTTTTATGCCCTAAAACCGAATTTTAGAAATCGAAGCCTAAAAACTCGTTAATCAAGTGAAATCCCAGCATAAAAGTAAAACTAATTGACCCAGACTCTTATTTCAAAAGAAATTTGATCAAAAACCATTCACAAACGAAAAATTTCCAACTTTTCAACTCACGTTTGGTGAAAAACCATAAAAACTGAGAAAAACCGAGTTTTGATCATGAAAACTTACTTGAATCCGAAGAACTTTGAGTTTTGAAGCACCAAGAAGCAAGAAATCTAGAGAGAGAAACTCTAGAAGCTTGAAAACCAGAAGATTAGGGTAAAGAAATCTCGAATCTGATGTTTCTATATAGAACCCTAGCCGTGATCCGGATCGGCCGAGAATGTGATCCGGATCGGCCACACGCGGGAAAAATCCTGCGTTCGGGATCCGGATCACTTGCCACGATCCGGATCGGCTACACCTTTTTCTTCAGAAAATTAAGAAAATACAATAAAATCCAGAAAAAGTATGTAAGCACATTACCATGTCAACTTTAAACAAATGACATCGTTTCACACAACAAGAAATAGATTATGAAAATCTATCAATAATATCCAAAAATGAAACGAAGATTTACGATAGTTAAAACACTTAAAGTTGAACAACTTCAATTACATCTATCCTGATCCTATGCGTAATGCCTTTATCAAATCATCAATTTCAGCAAAGAAAATGAAATACCAAGATCAATAGATGTTTGAAATCCCAGATAAGTTAGATAATATATCTAGACAATCTGTTGAAGGAGTGGCTCTTTGAGCATCTTAAATCTAAAAATCCCACCTTATACCAACCATGAAATACGACTGAGTCAAGTATTTCAATATGAATTTCATCAACAATTTTTAAAACAAAAATTTGCTTTTCATTCATGGAGTATATTTTTCTTTCATTTTCTCCATGTGGTGGTAGTTTTCACACTCCTCATTGGGATGTAACTCTTTCCACATCTTTTGAGCATTTTACATTTCATTGACTCCCCCTCAATTGGCTATCAATTATTTAATATATAAGGTATTCAACCAAACCATTGATCTCGAATTCATACTCGACTAAGCAATCAAATATGATAATGACTATACCAAGAGATCATTGAGAGAGAAATTGACTTTGATCACTTAAAAGATGGTTTAATTAACGTAAATGATCATTGCAACATTGAAATATTATGACATCAAAAGCATAATAAATTTCTAAATGCATAAAAGGATGCAATTAAAGTCAATTATGATTTATGCTCAATTAATGTCCTATGTACAAAACATAGATAAAGAACAACAAAAACAAGAACAAAAACAAAACCTAACCTAAGCAAAGGTTTCAAAAGAGTTTATTTCAAGGAAAGCATGCCAATTGCTTTACGCAAGTGAATAAAACGTTTTTGATCCAAAGGTTTTGTTAAGATATCAGCTAATTGATCCTCAGTTGAAATATATGACAGTTGAAGAATGTTTGATTCAACTAGCTCTCTAAGAAAATGATATCTAAGTTCAATATGTTTTGTTCTAGAGTGCAACACAGGGTTTTTAGAAATGTTAATAGCACTAGTGTTGTCACATAAAATGGTTACCGAAGATGTTGAAATCCGGAAATCGCTCAACACGCTTTTCATCCAAATCAATTGGGTTGAACAACTTCCTGCAGAAATGTACTCCGCTTCGGCAGTCGAGAGTGCTATGCAGTTCTGCTTTTTACTGTGCCATGCAACAAGGCAAGTGGCCAAGATAGAAGCATGCACCACTCGTGCTTTTCCGGTCATCCACCGATCCAGCCCAATCGGCATCTGAGTATCCAACAATATCCAAAGTCGTTCCCATAGGATACCAAATTCCGAAATGATTGTACCTTTGATATATCGGATGATCCGTTTCACCGCTTTCAGGTGAACCTCCTTCGGTGCTGATTGATATCTCGCACAAATCCCAACACTGAAGGATATATCCGGGCGACTAGCCGTGAGATATAGTAGACTTCCAATCATACTGCGGTACAGTTTCTCGTCTACATTCTCACTTTGTGATTCACTTCCAAGTCCCTTATGGCTAGTTCCCATTGGAGTCGGAAAATCCTTAGAATTTTCAAGATCAAACTTTTTGACCAACTCCAGTGCATACTTGGATTGACACAAGTGAATTCCTTCATCGTTTTGTTTAACTTGTAATCCAAGAAAATAATTCAATTCGCCCATCATGGACATCTCAAATTCGCTTTCCATGGTCTCCGCGAATTTAGAAGCATCATTATCTCTTGTTGCTCCAAAAACAATGTCATCAACATAGATTTGAGCAACTATGAAATTGTTTTGATAATGCTTCACAAAGAGAGTCCTGTCAGCTCCCCCTCGAGTGTAGCCCTTTTCCAAAAGGTGCTTTGTCAACCTTTCGTACCATGCTCGCGGTGCTTGTTTCAGACCGTAAAGAGCCTTTTTCAGACGAAAAACATGGTTAGGTAGTTTATGATCCACAAAACCTTTCGGTTGAGCTACATAAACTTCCTCATTTAAAAATCCATTTAAAAAGGCGCTCTTAACGTCCATTTGAAATAATCTGATTTTAAAATGACAAGCGATCGCAAACAATATACGAATGGACTCGAGTCTAGCTACAGGGGCGAAGTTTCATCAAAGTCTATACCTTCTACTTGAGAGTAGCCTTGAGCAACTAACCTTGCTTTGTTCCTGATGATAGTACCTTCTTCGTTTTTCTTGTTCTTGAAGATCCATTTGGTACCTATCACATTGTGTTGCTTCGGAGGCTTCGTCAATTCCCAGACTTTGTTTCGCTCGAATTGATGGAGCTCTTCCTGCATTGCTTTAATCCAGTAATCATCTTGGAGAGCTTCATCAACATTCCTTGGTTCGATTTGAGATACATAGCATGCAAATCCGCAAACCAATTGTCTCCGTGTTCTAACTCCTTCTTGTGGATCTCCAATTATGTTCGATTCAGGGTGATCCTTGGAGATGCGTAACGTTTGAGGTAGAGGAGTAGGCGGAGGTACACGAGATGATTCCTGCACATCAGATAAGCTTGAAGAACCGTTAGATGCATCAACATTATTATCGAAAGAATTGTTAGAAGAAGATGCATTAGCAGGTGTATCATCATCAAGAGAGATATCGAGGGTAGATTTTTCAGATTCAAAATGAAAAGCTTCATCTACCTTAACATTTATCGATTCTACGATCGTCTTAGATTCTAAGTTAAAAACTCGATATGCTCTACTGTTTGTAGAATAACCTAAGAAAATCCCTTCGTCACTTCGAGAGTCAAATTTTCCAAGATTTTCGCGATCACGCAAAATAAAACACCGACTCCGAAAATACGAAAATATTTGATGTTAGGTTTTCTACAAAACCATAGTTCATATGGTGTATTAAAGTCCCCGGGCGCAAATACACTCGATTGATAACATAGACAGCCGTGTTCACCGCTTCAGCCCAAAAATATAAAGGTAAGGTTCCGGCTGTGAAGCATAACACGTGCCATTCCTGTACGACCCTGTTTTTGCGCTCGACTACACCATTTTGTTGAGGTGTGTAAGGTGCAGAGAATTCATGTTTAATGCCGTTAGAAGTGCAAAAATCAATGAATTTGGAATTTATGAATCCCCACCTCTATCACTCCTAACTCGAGTAATCCTTCATTCTTTTCTATCATAATACGATTGCAGATTCGAGAAAAGAATCAAAGGTATCAGCTTTTTCTTTTAGAAATGCTACCCAAGTATATCTAGAAAAATCATCAACCAATAAGAAAATATACCATTTACCTCCCAGAGATGGTTGACGAGTTGG
>JAQOTM010001316.1:0-43408 GCA_029168755.2 Tillandsia fasciculata | reverse complement strand
TGGTTCTGGCTCTTTCAAACTTTTCTTTATCTAACACAGCTTGAGCAGTCCAACCATCGTTCTCCATGTTCTACACGTTTGCCATGTTCTACACGTTTTCTTTCAGTTATACCCTTTGTCTTGAGCATCTATGTTCTCCCCCTTTGTGATTCAATCATATTTTCTGTTCTCCCCCTTTTTGTCACAAATTGTCAAACAGTCAAAATAGACAAAAAGAAACATACTAGGGATACGTTCATAGTTACATGCCCATTAGAGTTCTTGTTCATCATAAAGTGAAAAGAAACTAAAAACCAAAAACAAGAAGGAAAAGAAATCACTCATCCTGATCTGAATCATCATCATCCTCATGTGATGTAGGTCCATGAGATGTACTCGGTGCAGTTGCTCCAGTGACCACATCATCATGTTTGCACCCAAGGATATCGAAGATCTTCTTTAAACCATCCTCGATTTTCTTGAAGCCTTGCTCCATCCTTTCTGCAAAGATGAAGAGTTACTTCTCATCTGGTTCAGGAGATTCTTGGCGAGGCGGTGCGCTCGTAGTTGCTTCACTTGCATAGCCCTTTGTATGTCCAAATGTCTTCAAAGTGCTAACTGACTTGGCTAACGTGATTCCATCGATTGAGCCTAAGCCGTAGTCAAATTTGGTACAAGAAATGTCAACACCGTGATCTTCCAGAATACGAGTAATCAAGATTGGAAACGGTAGAAGATCACGTTGCCTTGATCCCTCAATGACATGTACCATTTGCTGCCAAATTAAAGAATGGAATGTTGATGTTGATTCCATTTGCACTTTCCGGGTGACCAAGGAAAAAGAGAAGTAGCAATCGATCCCATCGAATCCTTTTGGTCCCCATTGTAGGCAATAAGTTGTAGCAGACGATTAAGGACAAAATGTGATATTCTGGTTTTAGGTCCTTTGATTCAACATATGACCTATTTGTTTGCGTCCCTGACTTGCAAATTGAATCCACAACAGTGTCCCAATGGGTGTCATGCTGGAAATCACCATCTGTGTAGTAAAGACCAGAAGTATCAACAGCTAGCCCAAGGTTTGCCCCAATTACTGCTGGAGTAATGTCAAACTTGACGCCTCTAACTGTTGTTTCAATGATAAAAGCCCCTGTGTCATGGTCCTTTTGCAGTATGTTAGCTCTCATATAGAATTCCCTGATGATCTCAACACAAAACCCATCTTTGGTTGAACTCTGCCAAGTGGCCGAATATGACTTCGTTCCAAGAGCCTTGCAAAGTCTGGCACCTCACGACATAGCTCGTTAAAATTCACGTGACGCTCTCCAATGCATGTGCGGTTTGCAAATCTGGCACGGCGTTTTGCACTCACATGCGTTTCGCTTTCATCAACATTTGATCTCCGTTGAGAGCGCTCGCGTATTACCGGTCCACCGGTACTTCTACGCGGAGGAGAATCCGCACCCTTCTTTTTCCTTGGAGCCATAGGTGCTTTCCCCTTTCCTTGAACCGTTTCTTCTTCATATTCGGAGGAATTTTCAGAATCTGAGCTTGTCGAACCTTCCTCTCGTGATCGTTTAGTAGCCTTTTTCTTTCCAGAACCACGACCACGTCCACTTCCAGTGGCCATCAAAATCACTAGTGCAAGTAGCCATGAAAATGCCATTTCCTACAAAGAATATAATGCACTATGATTTGATCATATAGAAAGGTTTAAACATGTCTAAGAAACATTCTAAACATGTCACAATTGATGATTCATCATTCAAAATTCATTTACATCAAAAGCCCTAATTCTCAATTTTTCTATGTTAAGAACATATGAAAATGTTAGATTCAAGCAAATAAGCATGGAAACATGAATCTAAATGTATAGAGATGTACCAAATATGTTCTAAACATGAGTTAAGGGTAATTTATGCAAGAGATTTCATTAGAAGCAAAGATCTACTCAAAAATCTCTAAAAACAACATCAAAACCTAAAAACTAGGGTTTTGAAGTTAAAGAAAGCAAGATTAATGTAGAAACTCACAAATGAGAGCAACAAATCTCTTGATCTTGAAGAGAATACCCTTAGAGAAGTTTTAGAGAGAGAGAGGGAGTGTTTTGAAATGGGAGAGATGAAATAAAACTCATGAATTCCGGAATATAAAGAAATCCAGATCGCGTACCGGTACAAGTAGTCGCGTACCGGTACGCAGTGCAAAAACCGAAAAACCTTCGTTCGGGTTCCGGATTGAAAAACAGGGGGTGATCCGGATCCGCAATGTAGTTCCGGTACTAAAAGGTAGTACCGGTACGCAAGTGAAAAACAGGGATTTTCATGATTCGGGATCCGGATTGGGTTTTCTAATCCGGATTGGATTTCCAGGTACTAAAAAGCAGGTACCGGAACAACAGAGCCAAAAAGCTAAAATTTCTTGAAACAAATCCAAATTTTGTCATCTTTTCAAATACCGATTTGTATACCATCAAGAAATCCATTTAAGTGCTTTGAAAAACAATGAATTCACATAGATGTCATTCAATCCAAATTTCTTTCATTAGAATAATTTAGAAAAATAAAAACCAGAAAGAGTATGTAAGCACTTTAGCGCATCAACTTTAAACAAAAGTCATCGTTTCATGCAACAAGAAATAGATTATACCAAATCTATCAAAAATACTCAAAAATGAAACGAAAATTTATGAAAATTAAAACCCTTAAAGTTGAACAACTTCAATTACATCTAACTGATCTTATGCGTAATGCCTTTATCAAATCATCAATTTTGGTAAAGAAAATGAAATACCAAGATCAATAGATGTTTGAAATCCCAGATAAGTTAGATAATATATCTAGACAATCTGTTGAAGGAGTGGCTCTTTGAGCATCTTTTATCAAAAATCCCACCTTATACCAACCATGAAATATGACTGAGTCAAGTATTTCAATATGCATTTCATCAACAATTTAAAACAAAAATTTGCTTTGCATTCATGGGGTATCTTTTTCTTTTTTTTTTCCTCCATGTGGTGGTAGTTTTCACACTCCTCATTGGGATGTAACTCTTTCCACATCTTTTGAGCATTTTACATTTCTTTGACTCCCCCTCAATTGGCTATCAATTATTTAATATATAAGGTATTCAACCAAAAATTGATCTCGCATTCATACTCGACTAAGCAATCAAATAAGATAATGACTATACCAAGAGATCATTGAGAGAGAAATTGACTTTGATCACTTAAAAGATGAATTAATTAACATAAATGATCATTGCAACATTGAAATATTATGATATCAAAAGCATAATAAATTTCTAAATGCGTGAAAAGATGCAATTAAAGTCAATTATGACCAATGCTCAATTAAAAACTCCTATAATGAAGTGTCTTCAAGATTATGATTATGGAGTAAAGTTGATAATCCATATAAAATTAATTTGGAGTGAATGAACGTGAAGCCCTTTTTATTCAATGCACATGTTCGTTAAAAACCCTTTTGTTCAGAAACAAAGTATAAAAACAAAGAGCATTGAAAAACATGTAATGCAAAGATTAAGAAAAATATGAAGGGAAAACCAATCAAAGCATTACATACAGTCATAAGCTATTTAGAACTTAAGACATGGAAAGATATCACCTTTCCGAATCCAAAATCGCTGGATTTTGGGTTGTCTTGATTCGTTGTGGCCGGGGGTTGTCCGCTTTGACTGTTGATCCACCTTAGGTCTTTGCCTCGCAATAATCCACTTGTATGATTGATGTTGTGGCTCGGACCTTTGGTGGGTTGAGTGAACTCCTTTGACTTGATGTGTCTTTTGATTCCGTTGAGTTCGCTCCGTAGATGAAGTTGCCGAAGGATTTTTCTTTCTCTTTTTCGGGCAATTCTTCACCAAATGTCCTTCAAGTCCACATAGGTGACAAGTTTTCCTTTCAATTTCATTGTGGAACTTGAAGCATGCACAGTTTGGTTCTTTTTAAATCCCAAACCAACCTTGCTTGTTTGACCTAATCCGGACATACAATCAAGTTTCTTGGAACCGGTTGAAAGCCTTTGTATGTCGGATTTGAGTTGATGAACTTGCTTGGTCAAAGCTTGGTTGGTGACATGAATTTCTTCAAACTGCTTTTCAAGAAAACCAATCTTGTCCATATATGATTTAGCGTTTGTCTCCGATTGGTTTAACTTTTCTTGGAGGATTTTATTGTTATCCAATAAACGTCCTTGTTCCTCCTCGAGATCATGAAGTTTGATCTTTAAAGCTTGATTCTCGTCTTGAACTCAAGTCGTTGCTTCCTCAACTTCTTGATATGCTTGGCCATCTTCTTTGATTCCGCAAGAAGTTGTTGGTATGCCTCAACGAGTTCTTCTTCGTCCGACTCCCCCTCACTTGATGACTCTCCTCCGGATGTTGATGTTTCATGCAAAATCAAAGGAATAGAGTCAGTGACTAAAGATGATAAGCACAAATTAGAAGAGGGAATTTGAGAGGCATGAAAAGCAACAAATTTTTCTTTTTCCTCTTCACTTGAGGTCGATTCATCGAAACTAGAATCGTCCCAAGTTTTTGCTTGCAAAGCCTTCTTTTTGTATGATTTCTTAGAAGGACAATCCGTTGAAATATGGCCGTAGCCTTTGCATCGATAACATCGGATTTCCCCTTCGAAATCATCTTTTTCTTTTTCTTTAGAAGGTTTTGCAACGCCTTTGAGTTTAGAGGATTTAGAACCCGATGATCCTTTAGATGGTTTCGTGGATGAAGATCCATCGGTTCGATTCTTCCAAAATTTCCGACGAAATTTCTTTGTGATCCGCGCCAATTGTTCTTCAAAATCGGCAAAGAGATTTCATCGTCGGAACTCGATTCGTCATCTTCTTCCTTTGTTGATTTGAATGCAATACCTGTAAGCTTAGAAGAAGACTTGGAAGAATTTTGATTAGTAGGAAAAGTCATCTCATAAGTTTGCAAAGCACCTACTAATTCCTCTACACTCATCTCATCCGGATGACTAACGGTTTCAATGGCGGTAACCTTTGCCCTAAACCGTTCCGGAAGAGTCCGAAGAATCTTTCTTACAATTTTCGACTCCGGGATCTTTTCTCCTAAATTAGCACATGTATTAATTACATCTTGAAGTCTAGTGTAATAATCTGTAAACAATTCATGCTCTTCCATATGAATAGAGTCAAATTGACTTGTAAGCATCTGGAGCTTTTGAATTTTTACAAGATTAGTACCCTCATGTGTAATTTTGAGAATATCCCAAATTTCCTTCGCGGTTTCACACGCGGAAATTCTTGTAAACTCAGTCGAGGAAAGAGAATTATATAAAGCGTTCATACCTTTCCCATTGTAAGAAGATCTTTCGATTTCCTCTTTAGACCATCTAGAGCGAGGTTTTGGGGTAGTAGAATTTCCTACTTCCTCAACCGGATGCACCCAACCGTATTCAACGGTTTGCCAAACACGCTCATCAATAGAGATGAGAAAAGCTCTCATCCGCACTTTCCAATATGCATAATTGGTCCCATCAAAAAGAGGAGGTCTAAAAATATTACCACTTTCACCCGACATGATAGATAAACCTAAAACCCGCTCTGATACCAATTGTAGAGTTATTTAGGATCCACAAGGATCTAAATAGGTACTATCAAACACCTAGAGGGGGGTGAATAGGTGTAATATTATAAAAACCAATCTCAGTGCAAAAATAAAAAACAATGCGGAAAATAAAAATCAACACACCGAGATTTACGTGGAAACTCCAATCCAGGAGAAAAACCACGGGACCAACACGCAATAACAATCCACTAAGAATTGAAGAATAACAAGGTGATTACCGACTCCACGGACTCGACCCCTCCTTCAACTTCTTCGGACCTTGCGCTCCACCGATTGCACGTCCACTGCACACGTTCGAATCCACGAACGCCACTCGAATCCACGAGCACACGTTTCGAATCCACGAAACGCCTTCAACACACCGAATCCACGGTGCCACGTCGAATCCACGACGCAAACTCAGCCGATAAGAAATATTGGCTTCGATGGTGATCCTTTGCTTAGATTATCATTGAAGAACCGTAGAAAGAATCTCTAAGCAAAGATTAGATCAATTCGACAAAAGATAGATCTTGGAAGAACCGTCGAATTGACCTAAAAGAGGCTAAAAGAAGAACGATAAAAACCTAGCCTCTAGGGTTGCTCTCGAGTGTTTTCGGTATTCGGTCATTCTATTCGAGAAACCCTAAGTGTCTATTTATAACCCTTGGAAACATATTAGAGTCGGTTTAGGAAACTTTTCCCGAGGCAACATTGTGTACCGGTACCACTTATCATGTTCCGGTACTCAATGGTGCAAAACACAGATTTTTCTATTGTGTTCCGGTACGCGAGTCTGTGTTCCGGTACGCAATACAAATTTCAGAAAATTCTGTGTCGGGTTTGAGGAACTTCAAGTGTGGTTCCGGTACGCAATGTAAAAACTGATTTTTCAAGATAAACTTTATCCAAAACAAACCAAGTACCGGAATCCAAACTTAAAACAAGTTGTAAGTTAAAACCAAGTTCCTAAAACCAAGTCTAAACGGTTTTCATTAATTTTCTGTTTCCAATGATTATAAATGAACTTTAATCACCATGATCAATATTTAATCATACCTGAGAGTTGACTTGGGCTCATGTTGAATCTTCAATGAGTCTTCGAAGGCTGATTTGACAATTTGTTCCCTTTAAGACTCCGACTCAACTCACTGACTTGACTCACGAAATATGCCAACACCAAAATGCCGTAACACTTCCAAACCCCCTTTTCTGCTTAGGGCGTCCGCCACCACGTTTGCTTTTCCGGGGTGGTATTGGATTGTTAGGTCGTAATCCTTCAGTAACTCAAGCCACCGCCTCTGCCGCAGGTTTAGTTCCTTTTGGGTGCACAGGTATTTAAGACTCTGGTGATCTGGGGAAGATGTTACAGTGGACACCAAAGTGGTAGTGTCTCCATAACTTTGGAACAAAGACCACTACAGCCAGCACCAAATCGTGTATCGGGTAGTTCCTTTCATAATCCTTCAGCTGCCTGGATGCATAGGCTATACTTTCCCCTGTTGCATTAGGACACCCCAAGGCCGATCCTCAAAGCGTCGCAGTACACCTCGTAGTCCTCCCCGGGTGTTGGTAGTACAAGAATTGGTGCCTGGTTAGCCTTCTTTGAGTTCTTCGAGCTCTCTTGGCACTTGGCCGTCCATACAACTTTTCTCCTTTCTTGTCGGCCCGGTTAAGGGGCCGCAGCCTTCGGGAAACCCTCGACAAAGCGTCTGTAATCTCCCGCCGGTCCAAGAAACTACGGACCTCCGTCACCGTCGCCGGCGGCTGCCGGTCGATCACCGATCCACCTTCTTGGGGTCCGCGGCGATCCCTTCGCCGAGGTCACGTGCCCCAGGAATACTCATTCGCGTAGCCAGAACCCACACTTCTTAAGCTTGGCGAACAGCCTCTGCTCCCTGAGAGTTTGGAGTAATATCCGTAATTGGTCCCCGAGCTCTTCGTCGGTGGGTGGATAGATCCGCGTGTCGTCGATTCTGGGCAGGGGTACTTACTCTTCACCGTGTCCTTGTCTATTCCCCGGTAGCCGACGTGCAGAGGCTTAGGATCCCGTCCTTCCTTCGTACCCGTGGAACGGTTGGGCGCCCCGACGATGCCTTCAGCCCTCCTCCGGGGGCCCGTAACTGGTACCGGGTGGTAGGGTGCGTAAAGGAAATAACTTACCGACCGGAACCTATCCCGGCTGGGTCGAAAGGGGCAACTAACCAAAACCTCAGAGGAAAAGGGGAAATAGACCGTGGATAAAACTAGGTAAACTCTCATGGTGCTCGCCCCCGATTTAGTGCGGAAACCGAAATGGTTAGAGAATTCGAAAGGTAAAGCTAAAGGTAGGGGGAGGCTCGCAAGGGTCAAAAGGGGGCGGTTTGCTCCGGCCCGGAGGGTACTCCTATCTAGACAAGAGAAAGAAAAGAAGAGCAAAAACAAATAAGTACATACCTGTCACTCCCCACTTTGGGAGGTCGCGTCGTCCACCGGAGCGGCGAGGGGGTCCGCCCACAACCCTTGGGCCAGCGTCGCACCGCGTGTTGGGGCCGGGGTCTACTGTCAGAAGAATCCGCGGATGCTGGTCGCCGGGCGTGTCTTTTGTCTGAACGGGGGCCGCAGTGCTCTCCGGTCCTCGCTGCGGTGGTGGTGCGATGACGGAGGCATGGGTTGGTCCCTGGGGGCAGGAGGCATAAGTGTGATCTGGCAAGCCGCACCGGTTACAATAGTGGTACCTCCAATTGCACTCGTCACTGGGTGCGCGCCCTTGCAAATGATGCAGGCTCCTGGTGCACGTGCGCGCTCCCCTTAAGCCCTCGCTCGTCTTCCAGTGCACGCTTCGGGCGTGGGTTCGGCTGGCTCGCTTGGTCGGTGCCCCCTTGGGAGGTGGGGGCAGCAGTTCCCTAGGTTCGTCACGTCGCGCGCGGGGGTCTAATAGCACCCGGTTTCGAAGGGCAGTCGTACCGCGTGTGGCCCGGCCTGCCACAACGGAAACAGTGTCCGTCCCGCCACGGGCAATTCGTCATGAGATGCGCGTTGCCGCATATGACGCACGGCTTCGGTGGCCTAGGCTCCTCTGTCGTCAGGCCAAGGTTCTACTCCGCTGGGGGTCCCCTGCCAGCCCGGGAAAAGAGTATTCCTGCCGGGCGCGCTCACTGTTGGTGTACTCGGCCAAATTAGCAACCTCCTGGAAGGCGGGAGGGCCCGTCGGTGGCATCCCGAGCGGGGTAACGCTTCTCCTGCCGCCCCGGAATTGATCGACGCCCTCGAGTTCCTGTATGAGTATGCTCAGGCGTTCTGCGAGGGTCAGCAATTGCCCCGCCACGTCTCGTAGCTGGTTGCGGAGCAGGCGATTGGCTTCGTCGGCGATGTCCATTACCGTCGTCAGTTGCTTACTGAGCCGACCCTCTATCTGTACACACACAATGAACAGTCAGTCTGTGACGCCCCACTTCCCAGGGGGTCACCCATCCTAGAACTACTCTAGCTCTAGCATGCTTAACTCTCATGTTCCTCTTGGATCTTGCTACCATCCAAAATGCTATAGCCGGGTTGAGAGATTTAGTCCTATTATATCATTTATATATAGGACTAATCCAAATTTCGGGGGTGTCACATTCTTCCCCTCTTTAAGCCCTGACGTCCACGTCAGGCTCAAGCACACTCACAAGCACCAGGCGATGTGAGACTCGTCTCGCTAGCCTTAGCCGACCTTGTGAGGAGCTGCACTCCACTCACAACGGTCATTAGCCGGGGAGCCTCGCTCTACCCGCTATATAACCCTGGCTCAGCCGAGACTCATCTCACATTTCCGGCTGGTGAATGGCTCTGATACCAACTGTGACGCCCCACTTCCCAGGGGGTCACCCATCCTAGAACTACTCTAGCTCTAGCATGCTTAACTCTCATGTTCCTCTTGGATCTTGCTACCATCCAAAATGCTATAGCCGGGTTGAGAGATTTAGTCCTATTATATCATTTATATATAGGACTAATCCAAATTTCGGGGGTGTCACACAGTCCTAGCCTTTACGGTTATGCAACCGACCACTTATCGAAAAAAAAAGGAACTCAAACTTTCCCCCCCCTCCCCGTTCGCTCACGTCCTACACCTATAAGCCCTGCGCATTTCATTCATTAGTGGCTAAATGTGGTACTCCCGTGGATGTTGGACCGTCACCATTGTGATCAAAGCAACCTCTCTGATACCATCTTAATCTGTCATGCCCCGGGGGTTTTATTTAGCGGAAACGGTGCACGAAAGTAAGCGTTTGGCGCGTACAAATTTTTTTGTTAAAACCTCTTTCCCCGGCACGTGCCCAGACCCGCCGCATATACAGATTTACTCGAAAATCGGGCAGAGTCTCCTCTGTATATGCACGGCGTCGCGGCTATTACAACAGTTTAACACAAGCAATCACTTTCCAATTAATCACAACAGCTCAGAGTCTAACTATGCATAAAGACTAATACAATGCCCGTGGCCAGTCAAGTTGAAAGGATAAACTCACAGATTTGAAGCAGGTCCACACGACCTCAGGTTTTGAAACCAGTTTGGAAAACACCTTAAATCCACAGAGTTTGTAAAACGGGCCCACACGACCCTAGATTTTTGAAAGACGTTTTCATGAAGTTCCTTTCTTTTGTTTTCTTGTTGGTTTGCTTTGGAAAACGGCCAAACGGGGATAATAAAAGAACAGTAATGCATAACCGGAGTAAAAGTAATCAACATCCACACCGACCCCACAAGGGTATCGAGAACCACACAGTAATCTACAATACCAAATGAAATGCAGGAAAAGTAAAGAAGACGGCAGACTGGGGCTCCCACAGCCCGACTGCTCCCACCTCGGCCTCACCGTCGCCTACCGCTCACCCCTGGAAGTACCTGTCACAGAGTGGGCAGTCAGCGACACTATCATGATAAAATAATAAAGCAGTAAAGCAATACCAAGCTACAAAAGCATGTCTAGCTGGAGCAGCCACTCTGCTCACGGAAGTAACTCGCAACACCTGTACCACCTTTGACACCTGTAACCCCTGTAACACCTGTAACACCTGACCTCGTCGGGCACCAATCCCGACGGGTCGCACCGCTCACACTTTGGTGCCTCAAACCCCACGCCTACGGGGGTCCCCACTACGTCACCTCGTGGGTAAACACGGGTCAGAGACCGCCTTTCCGGAAAAGAGCACCCTTTGCGGTGGCCAGACCGCGGGTGCGCGTGTCGCAACTCGAGCATAGTAACCAAGACATGGGGTGATAAAATAAATCATAGAAAACGCCCGCGTTAGCACCGATTAACATATACTCAATATCCGACTAACATGTAATTAATACCCTTTTCGGAACACTAGCACCACACCAAGCCTCAAAAGAAAACCCACCTTTTCGCTGTCGCGCTCCTGGTCGATGCTAGGCTCCTCCGCGTCTCGGTGAGTCCGCCCAGGCCTACACGAACCTGTGATGCGGAAGTTAGTAACTCAAAAATCCGCAAGGCTAACAAAACCGGAACACCCAACTCCTACCCCTCGTGTACTGCCCGCACGAACGTACCCGGCCCCGCGCGGCTGGCCGGCGTGTCGCCCGTGTGCGCGGCCGCCCGCATGCGGCATCGCCCGAATGCGGTGCCGCCCGCATACGGGCGCGCGCGGCGCCGACCGCATGCGGCGCTGCCCGCATACGGGCCTCGCCTGCGGCGCCGCCCGCATGCGGTGCCGCCCGCATGCGGGCGTGCGAGCGCCGCCCGCATGCGGCGCCGCCCGCATGCGGGCGCGCGCGCGGCGCCGCCCAAATGGGCGCCGCCCGCATGCGGCGCCGCCGCATACGGCGCTGCCCGCATGCGGGCCCCGCATGCGGCGCCGCCCGCATGCGGCGCCGCCCGCATGCGGGCCGCGCATGCGGCGCCGCCTGCATGCGGGGCGCGCGCGCGGCCCCGCACCGGCCGCGGGGTCGGGTCGCCCGCACGCGGAGCCCCACGCGCACCGGCTCCGGTGACGGCGCCGTCTTCCTCCTCCCGATGCGTAAAAGGACCAAGAAAATTAACGAAACCCTAATTTACGCTCACCTCGGATTCGCGGCTAGGGTTGATCAATGGGAAAAAGGGATCGTCCCGTTCTTGCGCGCTTGATACCGAAGGGCGTGCCGGCGGTCTTCCCTCTCCTCGATCGCTCCGCCTTAGTTCTCGACGCGATCGGATGGGGAAGAGGAAGGTTGGGGAAGTCGGTTCCTCGTTACGCTCGGTGTCGTACGCCTAGGGCAAGGAAGAAGAAAAAATAATACGAAGGGGGGGGGGGGTTTCCCAAACCCAAAAACCCCAACCAAATTAAATAGCCAATCTAGCGCAATCGGACTAACCCCAAATTATTTAGAAGGGTCGATCAGGGTGCGAACCTGGGTCCAGTCCGCCCCGATATTTTGGTTAGTCACCTGGGTCGTACCAAACTTCCGGAATTTATTCTGGGAGATTCCGGAGTCGGAATCCAAAACCGATTGCGCCGCCGGTCTCCGTTTCGCGAGCTTTATTTTCCAAAATTATCCGCGAGCCCCGACGGCCTACCCAGAAAACACGAAAATTATCAGTCACCCCCGGACCCCTTAGTCGGTAAGCGGTTTATTAGAAATTCAAGAGAAGGTCCAGAAAGGCAAACGAACCCACGGTTACTACATGCACGGATCCAGGCGTGGACCGGGTCCACGACGGCGGGCGGCATCGGCGTAGACCAGGCGCACGCCGCAGCGGTAGACCGCTGCGGCATGGGCCGGGCCGCGCACGAGCCGAGGCGCGCACCGGGTTCACGCCTTTAGGGCTACGGGGTGTGCACCGGGTGCACGCCTCAGCGGTGGACCGCGCGGCCTGGCGCACGCGTTCGTGCGCCGGGTTCGCGGCCCCGGGCCCGGAAGCCGTGCGCCGGGTGCACGCCGGGTCCCATGGACCGCGCGGCCTGGCGCACGCGTTCGTGCGCCGGGTCCGCGGCCCTGGGCCCGGAAGCCGTGCGCCGGGTGCACGACGGGTCCCGTGGACCGCGGCACGGCCTGGTCGTACCCTGTGAACAGTGCCGCTCCCTTTTGCCCCCCGCGGCTCCGATTGCGACCCCGCGACCCCGGCGACTGCGGCGGCGACCCCGTGGACACGGTGACGGCGGCGGCGGCCTCCCATTTAACCACGGCGGCGGCGGCCTCCCGTTCGGTCCCCAAAATCGCCTCGCACGCGGCACGAGACGAAGAAAATCCCACCCCGACAATTCAAAGGATTTCCCTCCCCTTGCCCGGAACAAGAAACGACACAAGAACAAACAAAGAACGAAACAAGAAAGCGAAAGCACGGCTCACCTTGTTTCCGTCGGCACCGGGCGAAGGAGAGGGATCGTCCTTTTCGCGTTCGTCGGATCTTGCGGGGAGGCGATCAATCTCCTCCTGCTCCTCGTCAAGATTCCGGCTCTCGCGTCGCCTCGGTAGAGATGGGAAAAGCTGGGAAAAATTGCGCGTACGAGTGGGAGGGGAAAAGGGAGGAAGGGGAACCCTAAATCCCCAAAGGAGTTAAAATCAGTCGTTTGGGTGCGGTTGGCGGGGGAATTGATTCCTAAATCCCTAAACCACAAAAGGGGTCGGGTGAAACAAGGAGCGGGGAAAGGAAGGGCAAGTTCAAAACAAAAAGGGGGACCCAGTTCGAGCACTAACCTGGCCCGATTTGCCTCGAGAATCGTGTAAGTCGCCTGGCCAGCGGTAAAACTTCCAGAATTTATTTCGGGGGTTTCCGGAGTCGGAATCCAAAACCGATCGCGCCGCCGGTCTTCGTTTCGCGAGTTCTATTACCCAAAAATACCCGCGAGCCTCGACGGTCTGTCCAAGAACAACGAAAAATTAAAACACCCCCGAATCCCCCCGGTCGAAAAACGGTTCAAAGGAAAGCCCAAAAGAAAAGTAAACCCGCGGTTATCACACCACTCACCACTAAAAACGAGTTTCGCCCTCGAAACTCAAACTCGGGCGGTGGTGAAGAGGTCGGGGTAGCACTCCCTCATCTTGGACTCCAGCTCCCATGTTGCTTCCCGCTCCTCATGGTTTCTCCATAGTACCTTCACGTAGGGGATAGCTCGATTTCGCAGTGATTTGGTTTCCCTTGCCAGGATTTTCACCGGGGTTTCCTCGAAGCTTAGGTCTTCCTTAAGTTCGAGTGTAGAGGCGTCCAGAACGTGTGATGGGTCGGGAAGGTATTTCCGGAGCATTGAAACGTGGAACACGTCGTGGACTCGGTCGAGGTTTGGTGGCAGGGCGAGGCGGTAAGCTACTGGGCCAATACGCTCTAGGATCTCAAATGGCCCCACAAACCGTGGGCTCAGCTTGTCCTTTAACCCGAAACGCTTGATTCCTCGGGACGGCGAGACCCGCAAAAACACATGTTCCCCCACTTGAAATTCCAAGTCACGGCGCCTCTGGTCTGCGTAGCTCTTCTGTCGACTCTGGGCGGTCAGCAGGCGCTGTCTGATAAGGCGTACCTTCTCTTCAGTTTCTTCCACTAAATCGGGTCTCAAGAGTTTCCGTTCTCCCAAGTCGTCCCAACAAATCGGGGATCGGCAGCGCCTTCCGTATAGGGCTTCGTAGGGCGCCATCTGGATGCTGGCCTGGTAGCTGTTGTTGTAGGCGAATTCCACGAGGGGTAGGTAGCGTGACCAACTGATCCCCCAATCTAGCACACAGGCGCGAAGCAGGTCTTCGAGGGTTTGTATCACCCGCTCCGACTGTCCGTCCGTCTGGGGGTGGAAGGCTGTGCTAAACTGTAGTCTGGTCCCCATAGCCCGCTGGAGGCTTTGCCAAAACTTCGAGACAAAGCGCGTGTCTCTGTCCGAGGTGATCGACGCCGGTACTCCATGTAGTCTCACGATCTCGCTGACGTAGACTTGAGCTAACCGTTCGCGGGTCCAAGTTGTATGAATTGGCAGGAAGTGTGCTGACTTGGTTAACCGGTCGACTATGACCCAGATCGCGTCGTGGCCCTGTTGTGAACGTGGGAATCCAGTGACAAAATCCATGGTGATCTGGTCCCATTTCCACTCTGGTACCGGTAAGGGCTGTAGCTTCCCTGCTGGTCGCTGATGCTCGGCCTTTATCTGTTGGCATACTAGGCAGTGAGCCACGTGTCGCGTCACGTCTTCTTTCAACTTAGGCCACCAGAAAGTCTGTTTGAGATCCCTGTACATCTTCGTGCCCCCTGGATGTGCCGCATAAGGGGCTCGGTGTGCCTCCGCTAAGATCTCTTCCTTCAACTCTGACGAGTCCGGCACGCAGATCCGTCCGCGGAACCGTAAGGTGCCGTCGTCTTCCACCGCAAAATCGCTCTCTTGGCCCAGGGGAATCTTGTCTCGTATGCGCTGTAGGTGTGGGTCGGTCTGCTGTCCCTCCCGGATCTTCTCAAATAACGTCGGCTTGACTACCAAGGTTAGAAGTCGCGTAACCGTGCCCGCTGGCACCACCTCTAACTGCATTCGTGCGAACTCCGCGATCAAGTGGTTTTGTTCCGTTATCGTGCTCTCCGATGCCCCTTCCTGATGCCCTTTCCTGCTCAAGGCGTCTGCCACCACGTTCGCCTTCCCGGGATGGTATTGGATCGACAGGTCGTAATCCTTCAACAATTCTAGCCACCGCCTCTGCCGCAAGTTTAATTCTTTTTGGGTAAAGATGTACTTAAGACTTTGATGATCTGAGAAGACGTTACAGTGAACTCCAAAGAGATAATGCCTCCACAGTTTTAAAACGAAGACTACCGCAGCCAATTCCAAGTCGTGTATCGGGTAGTTCTTTTCGTAATCCTTCAGCTGCCTGGACGAGTAGGCAATCACTTTCCCCCGTTGCATCAGAACACCTCCAAGACCGATCCTTGATGCGTCGCAGTACACTTCATAATCCTCTCTGGGTGTCGGCAGCATAAGTATTGGTGCCCTGGTTAATCTCCTCTTGAGTTCCTCAAAACTCTCCTGGCATTTGGTCGTCCATATGAACTTCTCCCCTTTTCTGGTCAACCGATTTAAAGGGGTAGCAATCTTCGCGAAACCCTCAACGAAGCGCCTGTAATATCCTGCCAGTCCTAGGAAACTGCGAACCTCTGTCACCGACGTCGGCGGCTGCCAGTCAACCACTGCTTCTACCTTCTTGGGATCCACGGCGATTCCCTGTGCCGAGATCACATGTCCTAGGAAACCGACTTCGCGCAGCCAGAACTCACACTTCTTGAGTTTAGCGAACAGCTTCTGCTCTCTGAGGGTCTGAAGGATCGTTCGCAAATGGTCCTCGTGCTCCTCGTTGGTAGTGGAGTAAATCAGAATGTCGTCGATGAAGACTACCACGAACCGATCCAAGAAGGGTCTGAAGATCCGGTTCATCATGCCCATGAAGACTGCGGGGGCGTTCGTAAGCCCGAACGGCATCACGTAAACTCGTAGTGAGCCGTACCGAGTTTGAAAGGCGGTCTTGGGGATGTCTTGCATTCCGGTTCCCTGCGGATATGGTTCAGGTCATCTTCCAACTTTCTTGACACTGCTGGTGAAAAAGGCCTCGAACAGCTCCCCGTTGTGGCCCAGGACGGGAAAGCGGTACCCTTAGCAGGATCGGGGGTACCGTCTTCCACCACAAGCGGGTTTCCCTTCCAAGCAATGGACTGCTAGGGAACCCGCTCATCATCCTCCATGAGTAGGTCTTCAAAGAGTTTCTCCATCGCGCCCCAGGGTGACACACTCGGATCTGTGAACCCTTTGTCCAAGAGGTCTTGTTGTTCTTAAAGTCTTTCAAGTTGGCCCGCACCCGATCCCGCTCGGTCATCACAACCATCCCCTCCCTCGCCGGCGGCGGCAGCCACGGTAGGGGTAGGCGTGACTACTGTCTCCTCCAGAGTAACCCGGCTGGTTGTCCCTGGCGCCGGTCCCGTAGTCCGCCGCCGCGGTGGCGCTGTCGGTGGTGCCGCGGCCGGTGCTGTCGGCCCCTGCGAGGGACCGGGGCGGCCGTCACTGGCAGCGGCCTGCTGCTGTTGCGTCAACTGACGCACGTGATCGGCGAGGGTGGCCAATTGCCCCGCCATCTCCCGCAATTGCTGCCCGAAGGAGCTGGTTCTCCGCGCCGTTGACGTTGTCGCGTCTGCCTCGGCGTCTTCCCGCCGATGATCTGGTGCAAACCATGTCTGTCACACACAACAAGGGTCACATCAGACTTCACCTACAACAACGAACCACTTAGCTCGAGAAAAGACTCCAATTTCCCCCCCCCCCCCCCCCCGATCACTCACGTTCTACAGTCCTATGCCCTACCCATTTCATCATTTGTAGATAAATGAGGTATCCCCACGGATGTCGGCACTAACTGTTGTGATTGAATGAATCGCTCTGATACCATCTTAATCTGTCACGCCCCGGGGGTTTGTTTTAGCGGAAACGGTTTGCAAAAGTCGTACGTTCGACGAAAGATTTTTTTGTTTTTTGATAGTAAGGAAAACCCCTCTTCCCCGGCGCGTGCCCAGACCCGCCGCACATACAGGATCTCTCTGTAAACGGACAGAGCCTCCCCTGTATGTGCACGACGTAGCATTCAGTACATATCCCAAACATACACAACCATTCAATCACAACAGTTGTTAACATACAACCAGCATTCTAATTCATTAAAGCGCATGGCCGATCAGTTTGGAAAGGATAAATCCACGGTTTTAAAAGAGCGCCCACCCGGCACTTACGTTTTGAAAACTAGTTTTCAAAATCAGCATAAATCCACAAGGTTTTGAAACCAGTGCCCACACGACACTTAGATTTTAAAAACGGTTTTCGCAATCTTTTCTTTGGTTTTGCCTTTTTCTTTTTCAAATGGCCAACAGAAATAAAAGGGAAAGTAATGCATAAGAGGATAACCAAATACCGACATCCACGTCGACCCCACGAGGGTATCGAGAACCTCACACATAACTACAATGTAAATGAAATGCCAGAATGGAAGAGAAAATACAATCTAGGGTCCCCAACGACCCAGCTGCTCCCGCCCCGTCCTCACCGCCGCCTACCTCTCCCCCCGCCTGAACCCTGTCACGAAGTGGGAAGTCAGTGACTAATAATAGCAGAGCAGGAGAAAATAATAAAAAAAACCGTGAAGACAACCGGAGCAACCACCTCTCAAGAGGGGAAACGGCAACCTGTATACCTGTATCCTGTAATACCCGGCCACGTCGGACAACTAAACCGACGGCCCATACCGTACCTGCAGAAACCCGACCACGTCGGACAACTAAACCGATGGGTCGCACCGCTCGCACCTCGGTGCCTCAAACCCCACAACTAATAAGGGGCCCCACTACGTCACCTCGTGGATATACACGGGTCATAGACCGCTTTTCCGGAAAAGTGCACCCTTGCGGTGGCCAAACCGCGGGTGCGCGTGTCGCAGCCTCGAGCACAGTAACCGTGAAGCAATATATATATATGTGTGTACGTGAACCATGAGAAACAATATGTATAAACACCCATGCGTAAGAACCATATGAAACGTCATATATATATCAAGGCGAAAGAACAGTAAAACTATAAACGGTTAGTTGAGGCTTTCCCCCAAGGTTCTAACCCAAGCATGAGATCCATATAAATTCTAGAACATCCCTTTTTTTTTCTATATTTTCTTTTTCCCTTTATTTCAAAAGTTAGCACAATCAACAAGTAATGTCTATCACCCCTCGGTCTTTAACCCAAGTACGCACAAGATTGACCCCATCCAACATGATACAATTAAATGTTAGGACTTAAAACCAAAAACCCACCTGTCACGAGTAGAAAGTCAGCGCTCAGCTCCCTCGCGTCCTAGTACGCCCGCTCGGACTCCCACACACACCTGCCGCGAGGGAAAAACAGCGCTCAGACTCGAATAACGACGAAAGGCCGGCGAACCGCCCGTTCCGGTTCGCGGCTCCCCGCCGCGCACGGGGCTGTGCGCGTGCCCAGCCCCGTGCGGGTCACCCCCGCACGCGGGGCTGGGCGCGCGCCCGCCCCGTGCGGTCACCCCCGCACGCGGGGCTGGGCCGCGTGCCCGGCCCGTGCGGGTCACCCCGCACGCGGGGCTGGGCGCCGCCCGCCCCGCGGGTCACCCCGCACGCGGGCTGGGCGCGCCGCCCGGCCCCGTGCGGGTCACCCCGCACGCGGGGCTGGGCGCCGCCCGGCCCTGCGGGTAACCCGCACGCGGGCTGGGCGCGCGCCCGGCCCCGTGCGGGTCACCCCGCACGCGGCTGGGCGCCGCCCGCCCCGTGCGGGTCACCCCGCACGTGGGGCTGGGCGCCCCCCGGCCCCGTGCGATCACCCCGCACGCGGCTGGGCGCGCGCCCGGCCCCGTGCGGGTCACCCCGCACGCGGGGCTGGGCGCCGCCCGGCCCCGTGCGGGTCACACGGGAGCGCCGGATGGGGGAGCGGGTTCTAGCACATGCGGCGGATTCCGGAGAATCCGTCGCCTGTGCCCTCTCCTTGCCGGTTGAGACTATCAAGAACCCAAGAAAACGAGAATTGTAAAACCCCGTCTCACCTCGGTTATGACGACGATGGTTGTGAAGGAAGGGATCGTCCGTTCCTGCGTGCCCGGTATAGGTAGTGGAACGTGCGGCGTTCTTCCCTCTCCTCGATCGCTCCGCCGCGGTGCCACGCCGATCCAAGGAAGGGTTTTGGGGGAGAGCGTTCTTCGTCCCGCTCGGGGCAACGCACGTCAAGGTAAGAGAGGAGGGAATGGGGTCCCCAAACCTAAATCCCCAACCCTAATTAATTAGCCGTTTTGGCGCAGTCGGGTCTAGACCCAAGGGCCAACTAAAATAACCTAACCTAATTCAAATTAAATTAGATTAACTTAGATTGAATTAAATTAAATTAAATTAAATTAAATTAAATTAAATTAAATTAAATTAAATTAAATTAAATTAAACCCGGGTCTGGTTTACCTCTAAGAAGACGTGCTGAACACTCGGACTGCACCCAACTTCAGGAATTTATTCCGGGAGATTCGGGGTCGGAAACAGATCCGATCGCACCGCCGGTCTTCGTTTCGCGGCGCTTTATTCTCTAAAAATACCCGCGAGCCCCGACGGCCTGCCCAAAAACAACGAAAGAGAAAAATGTGCCCCAGACCCCTTAGCCGAAAAGTGGTTCGAAAAATTTCACAGGTAAGACCAGAAGGAGAAGTAAACCCGCGGTTATTACAGGATCACCATCGAAGCCTATATTCTTTATCGGCTGAGTTTGCGTCGTGGATTCGACGTGGCACCGTGGATTCGGTGTGTTGAAGGCGTTTCGTGGATTCGAAACGTGTGCTCGTGGATTCGAGTGGCGTTCGTGGATTCGAACGTGTGCAGTGGACGTGCAATCGGTGGAGCGCAAGGTCCGAAGAACTTGAAGGAGGGGTCGAGTCCGTGGAGTCGGTAATCACCTTGTTATTCTTCAATTCTTAGTGGATTGTTATTGCGTGTTGGTCCCGTGGTTTTTCTCCTGGATTGGAGTTTCCACGTAAATCTCGGTGTGTTGATTTTTATTTTCCTCATTGGTTTTTATTTATGCACTGAGATTTATTTTTTTAAATATTACACCTATTCACCCCCCCTCTAGGTGTTTGATAGTACCTATTTAGATCCTTGTGGATCCTTAAAAACCTACAATTGGTATCGGAGCGGGTTTTAGGTTTTTCTATCATGTCGGGTGAAAGTGGTAATATTTTTAGACCTCCTCTTTTTGATGGGACCAATTATGCATATTGGAAAGTACGGATGAGAGCTTTTCTCATCTCTATTGATGAGCGTGTTTGGCAAACCGTTGAATACGGTTGGGTGCATCCTGTTGAGGAAGTAGGAAATTCTACTACCCCAAAACCTCGCTCTAGATGGTCTAAAGAGGAAATCGAAAGATCTTCTTACAATGGGAAAGGTATGAACGCTTTATTTAATTCTCTTTCCTCGACTGAGTTTACAAGAATTTCCGCGTGTGAAACCGCGAAGGAAATTTGGGATATTCTCAAAATTACACATGAGGGTACTAATCTTGTAAAAATTCAAAAGCTCCAGATGCTTACAAGTCAATTTGACTCTATTCATATGGAAGAGCATGAATTGTTTACAGATTATTACACTAGACTTCAAGATGTAATTAATACATGTGCTAATTTAGGAGAAAAGATCCCGGAGTCGAAAATTGTAAGAAAGATACTTCGGACTCTTCCGGAACGGTTTAGGGCAAAGGTTACCGCCATTGAAACCGTTAGTCATCCGGATGAGATGAGTGTAGAGGAATTAGTAGGTGCTTTACAAACTTATGAGATGACTTTTCCTACTAATCAAATTTCTTCCAAGTCTTCTTCTAAGCTTACAGGTATTGCATTCAAATCAACAAAGGAAGAAGATGACGAATCGAGTTCCGACGATGAAATCTCTTTTGCCGAGTTTGAAGAACAATTGGCGCGGATCACAAAGAAATTTCGTCGGAAATTTTGGAAGAATCGAACCGATGGATCTTCATCCACGAAACCATCTAAAGGATCATCGGGTTCTAAATCCTCTAAACTCAAAGGCGTTGCAAAACCTTCTAAAGAAAAAGAAAAAGATGATTTCGAAGGGAAAATCCGATGCTATCGATGCAAAGGCTACGGCCATATTTCAACGGATTGTCCTTCTAAGAAATCATACAAAAAGAAGGCTTTGCAAGCAAAAACTTGGGACGATTCTAGTTTCGATGAATCGACCTCAAGTGAAGAGGAAAAAGAAAAAATTGTTGCTTTTCGTGCCTCTCAAATTCCCTCTTCTAATTTGTGCTTATCATCTTTAGTCACTGACTCTATTCCTTTGATTTTGCATGAAACATCAACATCCGGAGGAGAGTCATCAAGTGAGGGGGAGTCGGACGAAGAAGAACTCGTTGAGGCATACCAACAACTTCTTGCGGAATCAAAGAAGATGGCCAAGCATATCAAGAAGTTGAGGAAGCAACGACTTGAGGTTCAAGACGAGAATCAAGCTTTAAAGATCAAACTTCATGATCTCGAGGAGGAACAAGGACGTTTATTGGATAACAATAAAATCCTCCAAGAAAAGCTAAACCAATCGGAGACAAACGCAAAATCATATATGGACAAGATTGGTTTTCTTGAAAAACAGTTTGAAGAAATTCATGTCACCAACCAAGCTTTGACCAAGCAAGTTCATGAACTCAAATCCGACATACAAAGGCTTTCAACCGGTTCCAAGAAACTAGAAAGTATGTCCGGATTAGGTCAAACAAGCAAGGTTGGTTTGGGATTTAAAATGAACTAAACTGTGAAGGCTTCAAGTTCCACAACTAAATTGAAAGGAAGAACTTGTCACCTATGTGGACTTGAAGGACACTTGGTGAAGAATTGCCCGAAAAAGAGAAAGAAAAATCCTTCGGCAACTTCATCTACGGAGCGGACTCAACGGAATCAAAAGACACATCAAGTCAAAGGAGTTCACTCAACCCACCAAAGGTCCGAGCCACAACTTCAATCATACAAGTGGATTATTGCGAGGCAAAGACCTAAGGTGGATCAACAGTCAAAGCGGACAACCCCCGGCCACAACGAATCAAGACAACCCAAAATCCAGCGATTTTGGATTCGGAAAGGTGATATCTTTCCTTGTCTTAAGTTCTAAATAGCTTATGACTGTATGTAATGCTTTGATTGGTTTTCCCGTCATATTTTTTCTTAATCTTTGCATTACATGTTTTCAATGCTCTTTGTATTTATACTTTGTTTTTGAACAAAAGGGTTTTTATTGAACAAGTGCATTGAATAAAAAGGGCTTCACGTTCATTCACTCCAAATTAATTTTATATGGATTATCAACTTTACTCCATAATTATAATCTTGAAGATACTTCATTATAGGAGTTTTTGATAGTTATAAGCATCAAATTTTAGAAATCATGTGTGATCTTTAGATGCTTAATCTATCTCGGTTGTGTGAATTCATTGTGATAAACGTGAGACAACCGATAGACTAAAATTTGGGATTTAATTCTTTCACGTAAGAGATTGCATTCTTACAAGGGTAAATAATTGAATTGCAAAAGATGTGGAAAGAGGTACATCCGAAAGGAGTGTGAAAACTACCACCACATGTAGGAAAGAGCTGCCACCCCGGTCGTCCGGTTTGTGTGTGAAGCTACCACATGTTATGGATGCTTGGAAAATATTTTATGAGAATTTTTAGTTGAAGCATTCGGAGATTTAAATTCAAAGTTCTTATTTTGAATAATCTCCTGGTTGGTATAAGGTGAGATAGTTAAAAAGATGCTCAAAGAGCCACCCTTAGGTATTTTAGTGCTTATCTCAATTTGAAAGGGTAGAATTCAAGATTGATGTCATTGGAAATCTCCGTAAGTCATCTTTGTAAATCCCTTACATCTTGATAGAGTTTGGATCTCAAGATTATTTTTGATGACTTGTGTTTGATGAATATTGTCACGCCCCGGGGTCGAAACTGCGACCCGGGCTCGCCAACAGATCCGCCACCTATGCCAAAACCCGCATAGGCGAAGCGTCTAACCTGCAAAAGATAGTACTATAGCTACACAAATATCAGAGCTGAAATAAAATGCTGTAAAATAAAATCCAATTACTATACATCATGAAATAGAGTACAATATCCATTCCCTCAAATACAGATAATCATCATACAATGTCCTCAGTACAGCATCTCTCGACTATAAAAGGAGATAAAATAAAACTATAGTACATCAGTCTCTCCAAATACAAAAGATCTCTCTCCTCCAGATAAACAGTAAAAGCCAGCCAACAGCTACGAGGAATCTCCAACCAGGGAATACAGCTACACTCCTCGGGTGGTAACGATCTAGCTCGTGACTCCCTCGCCCCGAACAACGACCGAAGATCAGCAACTCCAATGAGGACTCTGCAAAACAGGGGGGAGAAAAGAAGAGGAAACAACAGTGGGGGTGAGAACCACTAGTAAACCAGTAGCCTCCCCCTGTGGGTAAAGCCTCAAGCTCCGGCGTACCCACTAAGTCTACTAGAGGCAAGAAAAGGGCAAGGGGTAAAGCTGTAAACAGAACTACTGAATAAAAGGGGAAACCACAACAAGTATGCCTCTAAATGCAATACCGAAGGAAATGACGGTATGAATGCATCAGGAAACAGTATCTGACCAAATAGACCCAATCTAGTGCCACCAGTAAACTGGTACTGCCTGCTCTGCCATCGCTCACAACTCACCAACTGACCGGAACCCAACACGGTCTAAAGCCTACTCCGGAGTGGCACTCGAGGGGAGCGACCCACACGAGTAAAGTATCACTGTATCAAGCATCTCTGTAACCAATATCTCACAATAGCAGGACTGGATCATGACTATGATCAAAGTGGGAAACTCCGTCCACTAATGAAACCCCGATTCGATGCAATAATACTCAAAAGTGGGAAATACCATCCACTAGAGAAATCTGATACCCAATCTGATGCAATAGTAAACATCCGGTCAACCGCCCAAAGTCCGCGGTCACCGCAATAACCCCCAACCCACAATTGGGTGAAATAATCAAGATCCGGTCAACCGCCTACTGTCCGCGGTTGCCGCAATAACCCACAATCCAACATCAAGTACACCCTATCACTGACCCTCAGGTCCCGGCTACACTATCCCAAACCTCTGCTCGAACCCGAGCAACATGACTCAAAAGTCTAAATAAAAAGGAGAAAGAAAGCAATCATGGTTTCTCCTAAGTCAAATCCCAATATGATAGTGTAGCAATAAAATAGTGGCCTATCTAGATGTCCAAATAAGCATGCAAAAGTCCTCAGCAATGTGAAAGAGAGAATATATCAAATAACAGTTTTACAGTGTAACAATAATAATATCCACATAAATATCACCATCAGGCTAAAATCATCAGTGGACTACACATGTATAAGATCCCTGTTCCATAATAAATTCCCAGAGTGAACCCGCACATTGATATATCATTATGTCCCAACAATTAATCCATTTAATCCACTTTCATACAATTCTAGGTGCTAATGTGGCATGTTAATCATCACTATTAAATTATTCCAAAGATCATGTTCCAACAGCAATATTATCCCAATAATATCCCCAACATGCTATATCCACAAAATTAATCTCAGATGATAGGCTCACATGTATATCAGTCAATCATGCATATTAATCAATCAATATGCTCAAAGGGGGATTTTCTAATAAACTTAGTGAGTAAGTCAGATATAGAGGCAGCAACAACCACCCACCTGAAGCGCTAACTGTCCGGGTCCGTACAGCTGAAAATACCAAAAACTCCAATCCTGCGCTCCAACAAGAACAGTACACCCGAAACACTCCTGGCACAACACAAAGTCCACTAAATACACTTAGGCTCCCAAATAGTGCTCTTACAAATACATACAACAACAGTCCCGAAACTGTTAAATTATCACCTGTCGAAAGTGCCCAGAAAATTCACAGAAAAATATCACAGCGATCCTCGCATCGATAGCTTCGAAACGGTACCGTGCACGCCCAAATCCGAGTTCGGTAAGTCAAGTTAAAAATTCGGCAAGGTGGTAATCCAAACATCAAACTGTAAAGAAAAGCTGCACACTGTACACTGAGAAAACAGTAATTTTCACCTCGAAATGAATCTCAGAAAATTCCAAGAAAAATACGAGCGCGTTCCTTGCGAAAAGTAGCCCAAAATCGACTCTTGAATCGCCTCGATCCTGTTGGGTTTAGGTTAAATAGGATCAAATAGGGGAAAAAACACCTAGAGGGGGGTGAATAGGTGTAAACAATAACCACTCAAAAATCTTTGTGCGATAAAACCCAATGCGGAAAAATAAAAGAACACACAAGATTTTTACGTGGAAAACTCCAAACCGGAGTAAAAAACCACGGGACCGATAACACGGCGAAATCCACTAGAGTTAACACACGTACAAGGTGATATAACGTACTCACAGACGACTCAACCTTTTACCATACGCTCCTAGTAGATCTTCTCCGCTCGCTCCACGACGCTTCTCGAATCCACGATCCGCGCCCAACGCTGAATCCACAGCGTCCAACGTCGAGTCCACGACGTCCGACCGAATCCACGGTCTTCACCCAATGGCACGCTTCGAATCCACGAACGCACCTCGCTCCGAATCCACGAGAGCGATAACACCTTGAATCCACAAGGCCACGCGAGTCCACGCGCCGATTTTGGGGTAAATCGTTGTTTGTTTGGGTGGTGATGATCCGCCGAATACTTAGATCAAGAGTAGATCGGAAATACCATCTAAGTATTCATTAGTTTGATTCAACTCAAGATATGAGTATGAAAACCTAGAATCAAACTAATCAATATAGATGAAGAACCATTAAATAGATCTAATGATTTCCGTTCTTCTCTATATGTGGATCTAAGGCCGTATAAAATGATATTTGAAAATGACGGCTCTTTTTCCGATTGTGGATGCCCTAGAAATGAAAAGGAAGGGCTATTTATAGGTTAGAAACCCTAGGAAGAATATTCGGATCAAAAACAAACTTTTCTGGAAAGTTTTACCGACGGCGATCCGGATTGCGAAGCCACGATCCGGATCGCAGACGCACAGAGAGCAATTTCCAGAAAACCGCCTGTTCGGGATCCGGATCATAATCCCCGATCCGGATCGTTCATACAGTTTTACCAGAACAATGTGTTCGGGATCCGGATTGAATTCCTGATCCGGATCGTTCAAGCCAACAGGTAAAACTATGTTCGGGATCCGGATCATCAAATGCTGCGATCCGGATTGAACCAGTGTATGAACGAACACCCTTCGGGATCCGGATTGAAAGCCACGATCCGGATCCTGAACATGTCCCATGTCCAGTTTTTGATGAATATGCAATTAAAACCTCTTCCAGGTGTTTCTACACTATAAGAAGTATTCGGATCATCAAAATTATTTAGTTAAACGTACCTGATCCTTTTGAATTCTTCTTTCTTGAGATTGAGGTATATGATCCAAAGTTTCTTCATCTTCAATCTTCAAGACTTAAACTATTCACGAAATACGCCAACTCAAATTCCGTAACAATCTCCCCCTTTGGCGGTTTCGTGACAAAACACAAATCCACAAAGAAAATTCAAAAAGATATTTTTGTTGCTATCACCATACAACAAAAATTTACAAAAGAGTTCCAGAAATTAAAAACATGAGATAAACTCCTAGAACAGACTCTAGACTTAGACATCTGTAACTCTGCACACAGAAAACATTCTTGACAAACAAAATCGTTAGATACCTCAAGAATTGAAACATACAAAACCAAATACAGAGATAGAGTTTATCTCATCATGACATTTGAAAGAATCAGATATGTGAAAGAACATAGTTAAAACCAACATATCTTCTAAGCAGTTGAAAACCAAATGTCAAAGTATGTTAGTCCAACATCAACTTGTTAGTCATATTACATGCCCAAATAGTTAGTCAAATAGTTAGTATAGAAGCATGTCACAATCACAAAAGAAAACCAAAGTTGAGTTGAGATTCATACTTACCTTGATTCATTCCTTGATTCATTCACAGTCATTGTTCAGAGTTCATTGTTCATTGTTCAGAGTTTTCTCTTCAACTCTCTCACTCTCTCTCCCCCTTTTTGTCACAAACAAAGCCAAAACGTAGCATGAGCTACAATATGTAAGGAGAGTAAACAAAAAGTTCATAAGTTTCTAACAATATGCACAAAAAGAGAATTAACCTAAGAATATGCACAAACTGAGAGTTAAACTAGACTAAAAGAATCAACTAAACTAATCCAAATTCAGTTATCGAGAAATAAATCCTGCACAAAAAGACAAAGTTAGTTATCAGAATCTGAAAAGTCTGAACTTGTGCAACCAATCTTGGACATAATCTTTCGCATCCGCTTGTCCATTGAGTTTATTTTCTTCGTGATGGTGATGTGAGCTGCTGTGGTTAGCTCCAGTTCATTCGCAACCCTTTGTTGTTCCTTCAACATTCGTTCCTGCTGAACGGATAGTCGTTGCTGCAACTTGAAAATTGAAGTCAATGATGCTTCATCATCTGTGCCAGGTGCTTGATGAGATGGTGATGCATCCGTGTCAGGCTTCTTTCCAAATGCAGAAGCTTGAGTGACATGAGGCAGCTTGTGAAGAGATTTGACAATTGTTGACTCATCTATCATGTTCAAACATTGATGATACGTCGCCGAGGTGATGTCAACTTGAAATTTCTGTAAGATCCTCATTATGATCAATGGAAAAGGAAGTCGCTCAGTAGGATGAGGATGCTCAACATATCGTGTCATTCTATTCCAGATGATGTATGGAATGTTCACATTCAATGCCCTTGCTTCTGAGGGTGTCCTATGAGATATAAGAACAACAACCGTTCCCATCTCACAACCTTCGTCTGCATGTTTGGAAGAATGTTGTAGCAAGTGATGAAGTTTAGGAAGCGATATTCCAGACGAAGTTCTTTGGATCGAACTGATTTTTCGTTGATTGAGTTCCCTCGAGACAAATCCCTCAATAACTTTACACCATAAAGTATTTGTCAAATCCACTCCTTTCAGATAGTGAGCTCCTCTTCCGCTTGCTTCCATTCCCAAAACCTCACCAATCAACTGTGGGGTGATTTTAATTCTCGTTCCTTGGATATTCGTATAGAATTCCATCGGACCGTTCTCAAATTCGCGAAGATGCCGTGCATTGGTATAGAAGGTCCTCACATGGTGCAGGCAGTATCCGAGAGTTTCAGGGAAGCGACATACTTGAATGAGATTTGCTTCATCAATCAAAGTACCAAATTCTGGAGAGTGACTTCGTAGAGCTTCAATGTTCACATGTCTTTCGCCAATGCATTCGCGATGTTCAAATGCTCTAAGACGGTCATTGTTAACAAACACTTCTTCATCTCGTGGCGGAGAGTCAGGAGCTATTGGTGGTTCAACATCGGTCTCCTTTCTCCGTCCAAAACGTCGAGCGAGTCGCTTACGTTTTAGAGAAATAGTTGGGGCAGGCATAGGAGCCTTCCCAGAGTTCACTGGTGCTTTTCCTTTTTGCTTCGAGTCAGCAGGCACAAACTCTCATCATCATCATCATCCGTTAACATGTCCCAGTGTACTTCATCTGGGTTTTTCTCAAGTTCAGTATCACTGATAATTTCAACCTCTCCTTTTCTTTGAACTTTCTTAGCCCTCTTCAACTTATTGGTTGGTCTAGTGAGCACCATCGAGATAAGTAACAGTACCAACCAGCTTTGAGAAAGAAATGTCCTGTGAAAACCAACTCAAGAACATATGAAAAATCGTCAATTTTGAAAAATTTGAAACATTGTACCTAGACAATCATAATCATATAGAGAAGCCAAGAATCAAATTAGTTTTCCAAAAAGAATTTTAAAAATAGATCAATTCCATGATTTACAAAAATTCCTCTTTTATGCCCTAAAACCGAATTTTTAGAAATCGAAGCCTAAAAACTCGTTAATCATGAAAAACCCAGCATAAAAGCAAAACTAATTGACCCAGAGTTCTTATTTCAAAAGAAATTTGATCAAAAACCATTCACAAACGAAAAAATCCATCTTTTCAACTCACGTTTGATGAAAAAACCTAAAAACTGTGAAAAACCGAGTTTTGATCATGAAAACTTACTTGAATCCGAAGAACTTTGAGTTTTGAAGCACCAAGAAGCAAGAAATCTAGAGAGAGAAACTCTAGAAGCTTGGAAACCAGAAATTAGGGTAAAGAAATCGAATCTGAATGTTTCTATAAAAACCCTAGCCGTGATCCGGATCGGATCGAGAATGTGATCCGGATCGGCTACCCGCAGGAAGAATCCTGCGTTCGGGATCCGGATCACTTGCCACGATCCGGATCGGCTACACCTTTTTCTCCAGAAAAATTAGAAAAATACAATAAAATCCAGAAAAAGTATGTAAGCACTTTACCATGTCAACTTTAAACAAATAGCATCGTTTCATACAACAAGAAATAGATTATGCAAAATCTATCAAAAATATCCAAAAATGAAACGAAAATTTACGAAAGTTAAAACACTTAAAGTTGAACAACTTCAATTACATCTATCCTGATCTTATGTGTAATGCCTTTATCAAATCATCAATTTCAGTAAAGAAAATGAAGTACCAAGATCAATAGATGTTTGAAATCCCAGATAAGTTAGATAATATATCTAGACAATCTGTTGAAGGAGTGGCTCTTTGAGCATCTTTTACTAAAAATCCCACCTTATACCAACCATGAAATACGACTGAGTCAAGTATTTCAATATGATTTCATCAACAATTTTCAAAACAAAAATTTGCTTTTCATTCATGGAGTATCTTTTTCTTTCATTTTCTCCATGTGGTGGTAGTTTTCACACTCCTCATTGGGATGTAACTCTTTCCACATCTTTTGAGCATTTCACATTTCATTGACTCCCCCTCAATTGGCTATCAATTATTTAATATATAAGGTATTCAACCAAACCATTGATCTCGAATTCATACTCGACTAAGCAATCAAATATGATAATGACTATACCAAGAGATCATTGAGAGAGAAATTGACTTTGATCACTTAAAAGATGGTTTAATTAACGTAAATGATCATTGCAACATTGAAATATTATGACATCAAAACATAATAAATTTCTAAATGCATAAAAGGATGCAATTAAAGTCAATTATGATTTATGCTCAATTAGTGTGCTATGTACAAAACATAGATAAAGAACAAAACAAAACAAAAACAAAAACAAAACCTAATCTAAGCAAAGGTTTCAAAAGAGTTTATTTCAAGGAAAGCATGCCAATTGCTTTACGCAAGTGAATAAAACGTTTTTGATCCAAAGGTTTTGTTAAGATGTCAGCTAATTGATCCTCAGTTGAAATATATGACAGTTGAAGAATGTTTGATTCAACTAGCTCTCTAAGAAAATGATATCTAAGTTCAATATGTTTTGTTCTAGAGTGCAACACAGGGTTTTTAGAAATGTTAATAGCACTAGTGTTGTCACATAAAATGGTTACCGAAGATGTTGAAATCCGGAAATCGCTCAACACGCTTTTCATCCAAATCAATTGGGTTGAACAACTTCCTGCAGAAATGTACTCCGCTTCGGCAGTCGAGAGTGCTATGCAGTTCTGCTTTTTACTGTGCCATGCAACAAGGCAGTGGCCAAGATAGAAGCATGCACCACTCGTGCTTTTCCGGTCATCCACCGATCCAGCCCAATCGGCATCTGAGTATCCAACAATATCCAAAGTCGTTCCCATAGGATACCAAATTCCGAAATTGATTGTACCTTTGATATACCGGATGATCCGTTTCACCGCTTTCAGGTGAACCTCCTTCGGTGCTGATTGATATCTCGCACAAATCCCAACACTGAAGGATATATCCGGGCGACTAGCCGTGAGATATAGTAGACTTCCAATCATACTGCGGTACAGTTTCTCGTCTACATTCTCACTTTGTGATTCACTTCCAAGTCCCTTATGGCTAGTTCCCATTGGAGTCGGAAAATCCTTAGAATTTTCAAGATCAAACTTTTTGACCAACTCCAGTGCATACTTGGATTGACACAAGTGAATTCCTTCATCGTTTTGTTTAACTTGTAATCCAAGAAAATAATTCAATTCGCCCATCATGGACATCTCAAATTCGCTTTCCATGGTCTCCGCGAATTTAGAAGCATCATTATCTCTTGTTGCTCCAAAAACAATGTCATCGACATAGATTTGAGCAACTATGAAATTGTTTTGATAATGCTTCACAAAGAGAGTCCTGTCAGCTCCCCCTCGAGTGTAGCCCTTTTCCAAAAGGTGCTTTGTCAACCTTTCGTACCATGCTCGCGGTGCTTGTTTCAGACCGTAAAGAGCCTTTTTCAGACGAAAAACATGGTTAGGTAGTTTATGATCCACAAAACCTTTCGGTTGAGCTACATAAACTTCCTCATTTAAAAATCCATTTAAAAAGGCGCTCTTAACGTCCATTTGAAATAATTTGATTTTAAAATGACAAGCAATCGCAAACAATATACGAATGGACTCGAGTCTAGCTACAGGGGCGAAAGTTTCATCAAAGTCTATACCTTCTACTTGAGAATAGCCTTGAGCAACTAACCTTGCTTTGTTCCTGATGATAGTACCTTCTTCGTTTTTCTTGTTCTTGAAGATCCATTTGGTACCTATCACATTGTGTTGCTTCGGAGGCTTCGTCAGTTCCCAGACTTTGTTTCGCTCGAATTGATGGAGCTCTTCCTGCATTGCTTTAATCCAGTAATCATCTTGGAGAGCTTCATCAACATTCCTTGGTTCGATTTGAGATACATAGCATGCAAATCCGCAAACCAATTGTCTCCGTGTTCTAACTCCTTCTTGTGGATCTCCAATTATGTTCGATTCAGGGTGATCCTTGGAGATGCGTAACGTTTGAGGTAGAGGAGTAGGCGGAGGTACACGAGATGATTCCTGCACATCAGATAAGCTTGAAGAACCGTTAGATGCATCAACATTATTATCGAAAGAATTGTTAGAAGAAGATGCATTAGCAGGTGTATCATCATCAAGAGAGATATCGAGGGTAGATTTTTCAGATTCAAAGTGAAAAGCTTCATCTACCTTAACATTTATCGATTCTACGATCGTCTTAGATTCTAAGTTAAAAACTCGATATGCTCTGCTGTTTGTAGAATAACCTAAGAAAATCCCTTCGTCACTTCGAGAGTCAAATTTTCCAAGATTTTCACGATCACGTAAAATAAAACACCGACTCCCAAAGATGCGAAAATATTTGATGTTAGGTTTTCTACAAAACCAAAGTTCATATGGTGTATTCAAAGTCCCCGGGCGCAAATACACGCGATTGATAACATAAACAGCAGTGTTCACCGCTTCAGCCCAAAAATATAAAGGTAAGTTCCGGCTGTGAAGCATAACACGTGCCATTTCCTGTACGACCCTGTTTTTGCGCTCGACTACACCATTTTGTTGAGGTGTGTAAGGTGCGGAGAATTCATGTTTAATGCCATTAGAAGTGCAAAAATCAATGAATTTGGAATTTATGAATTCCCCACCTCTATCACTCCTAACTCGAGTAATCCTTTCATTCTTTTCTATCATAATACGATTGCAGATTTCGAGAAAAGAATCAAAGGTATCAGCTTTTTCTTTTAGAAAGGCTACCCAAGTATATCTAGAAAATCATCAACCAACAAGAAAATATACCATTTACCTCCCAGAGATGGTTGACGAGTTGGCCCCATTAAGTCCATATGCAAAAGTTCCAAAGGCCGTTTTGTACCTATGTGGTTCAAATTCTTGTGTGCAGTCCTAGACTGTTTTCCCTTTTGGCAACCGCCACACACAAGGTTTTGTTCAAAAGAAAGTTTCGGAACCCCCTTGACCACATCTTTATTTGAAATTCTAGCAAGTTCCTTAAAGTTTATGTGACCTAGCCTTTCATGCCAAAGTGTTTCATTTTTCAAAGATGCTAGGTTACATTTTTCAGAAATCTTAGAAGGAACTACATAACAATTGTTTTCTGATCTAACCCCCTTTAAAAAGAAAGCATGGTTCATGTCAGTTACAGTGCATTTATCAGATGAAAAATTAACTGAATAACCACTATCACACAGTTGACTTATGCTTATGAGGTTAGTCTTAAGGCCATGAACAAATAACACATTATCTAGAACCGGGCCATCTGGAATAGCTACCGTTCCCTTTCCAACAATTTTGGAAGACCGACCATCTCCGAAAACAACAAGTCCTCCGGAGTTTTTCTCAAATGTTTGAAAACAGTTTTTATCGCCGGTCATATGACGGGAACACCCGCTATCCAGGTACCAAGACGAACTATCATATGCATGCAAGGAAACATTGGTAGCAAGACAGGGAAAGATTTCACCTTTGCGCACCCAAACCTTTTTGGAATGCGTCGGTAATGGTCGTGAAGTTGATTTCCTAGGTGAGAGCGTCTTGCTTGAAGAATTGCTGCTCCTTGATGATGTCGTCTTGAGCGGTGTACTACCAAGGCTCTTTTCCTTCAATTGATTGGAGTTGTTTTTCGAGGAATAGCCCTTTTGGTAGTCATTGCAAGATGTGCTTGAGGTGTGCGTTTGGCTCCAGTCTTGCAATTTCTTCTTATGTGCCCTGAAATGCCACAACGAAAACATACCTTGGTTCTTGTCGATTCCGAAGAGGATGTAGTAGGTTCGTTGTCGTTGCTTGTCGTGAACACCGGTGTCGGAGGAGGAGATACCGACTGAGGCACAAATACTGTACCACTCGAACTTGGAATGTCTCCAGTTTGAGTGTATCCGAGGCCGAACTTATTTCTTTGACCGAGACCAAGAAGTCTGTCCAACTTACTCCTTCCAGAAGAAAATCTCTGTAAGTCATCCTTTAGTTGGCGTATGGTCTCTGTCATTTCCAATTTTTCCTGTCGAGCCTCGCCGTTGAGCTTCAAGAAGTAATTCGCTTTGTTCACCATATCTATATAATTCTTCTCGAAATGCTCATTGGACTCTTGAAGGGAAACATTTGTCTTAATCAGATTGTCCCTTTCCACTTCAAGATCGGTTGAGATAGAGGTTACTCTTTTTACTTCATCTTCAAGATCCTGCAATCTCTCTTTCAACCCCTTGTTTTGTTTAGCCAGTTTCTTTGAATCCCTCAAAAGTTATGGTAGGCTAAAACAAAATCTTCACCTTCCGAATCATCTGATTCATCGTCCGTTGCAATCTTTTCACAGTGGAGTTGGACAGTGAGTCGGATGTACTTGCCATTAAGCACATGAAGGATGAAGATGTGGTGGACGCGTGGAAAGCTGTCGCGTTGTCTTCTTCATCACTTGACGATGACTCATTTGACGTGGAGTTGTCATCCCAAGTAACGACTTGCATCGCTTTCTTCTTAGCCGGATTCTTGTTGGGACATTCCGTTGCTATGTGGCCGTAGCCTCGACATTTGAAACACTGAACTTGTCCCTCAGAACTTTTCTTATCCTTTGAGAAGTTCTCTTGCTTCTTGACTTGTAGCTTGAAATCCCTTGCCTTTCTTCGACTTTCCGAAGGATGGAGTTTTGCTTGAATTTCCCCTTCGAAAGTTGCGGCGAAACTTCCTTGTCAAGAGAGCGAGCTGCTTCTCAAAGTCCTCCATAGAAATGTTCTCGTCGTCGTCCGAGGAGGATGAATCCGCGTCTTCTTCTTTAGTTGATTTCAATGCGTAACCTGAAGACTTAGAAGAGGATGCCTTTCCAGAAGAATAGTTAGTAGGAAAAGTCATTTCATAAGTTTGTAAAGCACCTACTAATTCTTCTACACGCATTTCGTCCGGGTGTTTAATTGTTTCAATGGCTGCGACCTTCGGGCGAAATCGTTCAGGAAGAGTTCTTAGAATTTTTCTTACAACTTTAAATTCTGGAATCTTCTCTCCCAAGTTAGCACATGAGTTCACGATGTCTTGCAATCGTGTGTAATAGTCAGTGAAGGATTCATTCTCTGCCATAGAGATAGAGTCAAACTTGCTCGTAAGCATTTGCAGTTTCTGAATCTTCACTAGGTTAGTTCCCTCATGCGTAACTTGAAGAACATCCCAGATTTCTTTCGCAGTCTCACATGCCGAGACGCGAGAGAACTCAGTTTGTGACAAAGCATTAAATAGAGCATTAATCCCTTTGCCATTGTAAGAAGATAAGTCTATCTCTTCCTTGGTCCATTTCGACCTAGGTTTTAAGGTGCGAACATCATCTAAAATTTCAGTTGGATTAGACCATCCTAATTCAATTGATTGCCACACCCTTTCGTCGATGGAAATTAAGAAAGCTTTCATCCGTACTTTCCAGTACGCATAATTTGTTCCATCAAAGAAAGGGGGTCGATTGATGTTTCCACCTTCAACCATTGTTTACAACCCTATTCCCGCTCTGATACCACTTGTTGGGTTTAGGTTAATAAGGATCTAAATAGGGGAAAAAACACCTAGAGGGGGGTGAATAGGTGTAAACAATAAACACTCAAAAAATCATTGTGCGATAAAACCCAATGCGGAAAAATAAAAGAACACACAAGATTTTTACGTGGAAAAACTCCAAACCGGAGTAAAAAACCACGGGACCGATAACACGGCGAAATCCACTAGAGTTAACACACGTACAAGGTGATATAACGTACTCACAGACGACTCAACCTTTTACCATACGCTCCTAGTAGATCTTCTCCGCTCGCTCCACGACGCTTCTCGAATCCACGATCCGCGCCCAACGCTGAATCCACAGCGTCCAACGTCGAGTCCACGACGTCCGACCGAATCCACGGTCTTCACCCAATGGTACGCTTCGAATCCACGAACGCACCTCGCTCCGAATCCACGAGAGCGATAACACCTTGAATCCACAAGGCCACGCGAGTCCACGCGCCGATTTTGGGGTAAATCGTTGTTTGTTTGGGTGGTGATGATCCGCCGAATACTTAGATCAAGAGTAGATCGGAAATACCATCTAAGTATTCATTAGTTTGATTCAACTCAAGATATGAGTATGAAAACCTAGAATCAAACTAATCAATATAGATGAAGAACCATTAAATAGATCTAATGATTTCCGTTCTTCTCTATATGTGGATCTAAGGCCGTATAAAATGATATTTGAAAATGACGGCTCTTTTTCCGATTGTGGATTGCCCTAGAAATGAAAAGAAGGGCTATTTATAGGTTAGAAACCCTAGGAAGAATATTCGGATCAAAAACAAACTTTTCTGGAAAGTTTTACCGACGGCGATCCGGATTGCGAAGTCACGATCCGGATCGCAGACGCGTAGAGAGCAATTTCCAGAAAACCGCCTGTTCGGGATCCGGATCATAATCCACGATCCGGATCGTTCATACAGTTTTACCAGAACAATGTGTTCGGGATCCGGATTGAGATTCCTGATCCGGATCGTTCAAGCCAACAGGTAAAACTCATGTTCGGGATCCGGATCATCAAATGCCATGATCCGGATTGAACTAGTGTATGAACGAACACCCTTCGGGATCCGGATTGAAAGACACGATCCGGATCCTGAACATGTCCCATGTCCAGTTTTTGATGAATATGCAATTAAAACCTCTTCCAGGTGTTTCTACACTATAAGAAGTATTCGGATCATCAAAATTATTTAGTTAAACGTACCTGATCCTTTTGAATTCTTCTTTCTTGAGATTGAGGTATATGATCCAAAGTTTCTTCATCTTCAATCTTCAAGACTTAAACTATTCACGAAATACGCCAACTCAAATTCCGTAACAATCGATGTTCCTAGGCTGAGATATAAATGGGCAAGTTGGTGCTGTCCAAATCACCACAGAAAAATGGGGGTCAAGATGCCTCGGGAAACGTGCCAAAAGTGCGAAACGGAGCGAAGCGATCAACACGAAAATCGAAGCCTTACCTCTTAGGAACACGCTGTCGAAGAAATCGTCCAAAAACTCCTCCTGGTTTGCCCACAATGAATTTTTGAATAATCTGCGACGGTAATGGGCCAAAATGGGGGAAAACCGAGGCGAACTGTAAAAATGATATCGCCGTTGCCGAGCTTCCAGATATTCTGAGAATCCACCACAAGATCCAGGACATCAAGGGGAACAACTTTCATATAGATCTCTCCCTCTCATTCCTCTCTAAAGCTCGGAAAAAGGTGAGAAAGAGGGAGAGGAGGGGGGTATATATAGGCCCACCAAAAACTTTTCGGAAATGACCCCTGTGTCCCCGGTTTCGGGCGCCCGAAACTTCTGGGCCCCGAAACCGGGCGCACACAGTGGCCCGGCCCACTCGGCCCAGGCCCGCACACCCGATCCGGTCGGATCGCACAACCGTCCGACCCGCTCCTCGCGCCGACACGTGTCCACGAACACGAAACAGCGGATCCGGCCGCTCCTCTCACGCCACGTGGTGCACTCAGGTCAACGGGGCCGTTGGCGCCCCAATGGCGGGCCGCCACGTGGCGCACGCGTGCGCCACCCTGTGCCGTGCCCACCACGCCCGCCGGCCGCCGCCAGCCCCGCCTGCCTGGCCGCCTGCCACCGCCGCCTGCCACGCCGTACGCGCACAGTGACGCGCCCAATCCCCGCGCGCCACGTGTCCAATCCAAATGCTCGCTGCACCCGGTGCACGACCGCCCTACACCGAACCAATGACAAGATGCCACGTGTATTCCCGCCCGGTCCACCAATCACTCCCCCGTTCCGTAGACCGGGACCAATGAACCGACCAATCACGTGTTGCCACGTGGCACCCCTCCGGTGCACGCCGGCCGCGTGGACCGCGCACCCGCGCGCCCTGCCCGCGCCCACGCGCCCTGCGCCGCCGCCGCTTCCGCCTGCCCGAGGCCGCGCCGCCGCTCTCCGCCGCTGCCCGCTGCCGCCGGCCGCCGCCGGCGATCGCCGGAATCACTGTTCCGGCAGTGAACAGTAACCCGAGCTCAAAAATGACCAGTGGGTAGTCCATTTTGACCGTTTTCGCGCGCTGAATCCGAATTTGACGTCCGTTTCGCCAAATTCCAACTCTAAAAATTGCCGAAGGCACCCGGAAATGTGTTCTTAGTCCAAACTTCGTGCGGAGCCCAATTTAAATATCCGATTCGCGCGAAACCACTTCTAAACCCTCCACGGGGTCCTCCGATCACTCACATGATCCATTAAGCCCGAAGTCCAACACTTGTGTCCAATTATGCCCCAAACACCTCCAACACACCATGTAGGCCTCCAATAGCCACCCCAACGCACTGTAGCAGCTCTGCGGAGATCCGGGTCATCACATCCTCCCCCACTAAAAGAAAGTTTCGTCCTCGAAACTAAAGTCGTTCCTCAACACGGAATCTCAACCAAATAAAGGGGGTAAACATCCAATCATCCACCACTCAAGCTCCCAAGGCTGACAAGTACCTCCTCCAAAGGCGCGATGCGGTCCTCGGGTCTCCAACTAGAACAAAGTAAAGGCGGGCACTCCAGAAAAACCGTACCAACTCAACCAAGTACAGCTGGGCTAACCGCTCGAGCTACCAAGTAATCTGCATCGGTACAAGCCTCCGCTCCTCCCAGGGCCTCAGATGATCCAACCACAAGTCCATCGGCACAACAAGCTCGATCCAAGTACCTCTGTACTCCCAGGGCATCCGATATAGGTCCTCCAACTGATCACGTAAACTCTGATCTCTAATCCAAAACCATCAGGGTGTAGCAACACCTCCCCAACTCTCGGGCATCAGCACACAACAATAAGCAGTTGGAAGAACCAGATCGCAAATCAATCTTCGAGAAGGTCCAGTACCCTTGCAGATGGTAAATCCAATCCTCCAGGCTCGAGAAAGGGTAACTGCTCCAGACGGTCACTTCATCGAATTTCGGGAGTTGTGTCCTCAACTCCCAAACCAGTGACATGCTAGGCAACTCCGAAAGGAAAGGAGCCCTGACCAGGAGGGAGGGTCCTCGCCCGGTCGCTCCCGAATCTTGACCATCCGAGCGAACCATTCAGCCGCGGTCTATCATCCAAAGATTCCTCAGTGACATCATCATACGCCACATCTGCCTCGACAGTCCACACAGCGCCAAGCTGCGGAGTCAACAAACACAACCCCAAATAGCTCTCCTGCTCCGGGTATCCGCCACCACAGTGGCCCTATCGGGGTGATATTGGATGCTTGCCACAAATCCAACTGTAACTTCATAGCTACTATGGGAGGCATCACTGTATATCACAAATCCATCTCCCAACACTGGCGATGCAGAAATCAGGGCTGGTATCAATCTCATCACCAATTCGTCAAGCTCTGCTGGCACTATCCGGCTCACAAGCTCCTCACCTCAACAAATAACTGCCGGTCTCAGCCATTCTCGCATAGCATCCATTTTGGCCGGACTTCCACCACCGCCTCTTATGGCTAGACTAAGTGATCCAAGAAGATATGCTCTCGAAGCTAAAACTCGTACCACAACAACTTGGCATACAGCTTCTTCCTCACAGACCTTGTTACACCATCTACAAGTACTCCACCAGCTCTAAACCATACAGAGATGGGGTAAAATCAAAATATCCCAGAAGAATATCTCCAATAATTCTTCCAAGTGCAGCTGGAACACACAATTCCTCAAATCCTAAGACGACAGGGCATTAGTCATTCCATTTGTCCTCACTGCACTCATAATGCCCCTACCGGGTCCTGAACACCATCTTGGCGAAATACTCAGCTGTATGATCCCAAAAAGATACATGCATCCTAAGCAGACAACTGTCGGAGTATAACTCCATCAAAAGGTCCTAAAAATATCCAGACCTGCCTGCGGTCACCCCACACAAGGACCCTCACTGTCCTGTGCCAACGACGTGGCACTAGATCGAACAGACCCTCGATCCATCAGATCCTGCGACTGCGCCATCAGCTCTGTCAGCTCTACAGGTGATATCCAATGAGGTGCTATCGGGGTTGGCGTGGTTCCCAGAACCACGTCAACCGCAATCTCAATCTCCCTAATCGACGGCATCATTATCAGCTCCGGTGGAATCACACCCGGGATCTCACGATAACAGGAATATCCTTGCGTCCCGGTGCCGCCGTTGGCACCTCTCGCATTGTCGCTACAACCTGTGTGCTCTGACTGTCTCAAAGAACAAGTCTCTAATGTCTGCCTTGCAGAAGATCATAACCTTCTCTCTCCGCAGTCATACACCATGTGGCACTGTGCCAACCAATCCCACGCACTGGGTCAAACACTGACCAGGTACAAATACCAATAAGTCCGCCGATACCACTCGGGGTCTCAACTGCACTGGACATGATCCACAAGCCTCCCCCACATGCACCATCCCAACAGGAACCTGTACCTCTAGTGCATGTGGTAACAAATCTGCCTCTAGTCCATGCAGGAATGCAACATGCTCTAACTCCGACTGCTGTGATGAAATCACACCTGCGACGACCCAATCCACTGCCTTGGTGCCCTCCACCCAGGCAGCACAGTCTCAACCGCTCAATGTAGGTGGTCGTCACTTAATCTGCCTGAAAATCAAGGCTATCCACAAAAGGAGCACAATTCTCCGCCTTTGCTCACACTGAGGCGATGAATACGGTCTTCGCAGACAATAAATCCACGCTACCGCTGCGCCACTCTGATAACGATGCTGATGCTGCCACCGGGGTCCACCTGACCTCTGACATCTCAGAAAATCCATTATCGCAATCGTCATAACAAAACACAATTAATTCCTGCAATTCCTCATTCAATTATCCTTACTCAGCTCACCCCTCAAGCACATCCATTGTACCCCAAACATGCAGGTTAATAATCACAAAGGGTAACCTTCCTTTGGGTAAGCTTTACATAATCCGTCCACAAGGATGTCCACCATCCAGGAAAGGAAACGAAAGTGCTCTGCCAGCCGATCTGTCCCCCAACACTTAGCGCCAGGCGCCTCTATCCAGAACTCGCCTCTGGCGGCAGATCCTATCCAAAGGAACTGCAACAGTACGCTCCATACACAATGCCTACTCCATCGAGGCATCTAAAATCCAAAATCCAAAATAGAGGGATCAGATAAACTAAAAGGGTATCCTGGCGCAATCCACTCCCAGTCACACACATCCTATGCGCCTCGTCCCTCAAAACTTAGCACAGGGAGACTCTCAATTGATCACTCCATCACCACCAACCACGATTTTGCCTCCAAAGGCTCCAACTCAAATCCATGAATCAGGGTGGTTCATCTGCCAAAACTGGCTCCATCCATCAATGATGTCCCACAACTCATCAGCTGTCACTATCCACCCCACCTCGGTGCCTCAGCACTAAACATTGGCACGGAGGGGCCACTCGCTCATCGGCGCCTCAGAAATCACTGCCGCTGAGGAAACTGTAACCAGGTGGTCTCAGGAGAAAAACACTGTCGGGCTGCCCACTGCTCCGACAACTGTGTCACCCAGACCAGCGGCTCACTCTGCCGCTGATATACCTCAACAATCCTGCCATCGGGGCCTGAAGCTCTCTAACCTCAATCCGGATATCCGGCCCCAAAACAATCCGCTCAAGCTCCACTGCTGCGACGAGTGCGCACCAATCCGCACAACGCGTCGGGGAGACACCGCTCACCACGACCAACTGCACCACAGCACAAAACAAAACTCGACCCAATCCGGCGAGAGTCTAGAGCATGTCAACCGTTCCGCCGCATTATGTTGTCTGCAGCCAACATAATTGCTTAGGAGAATAAACATGCCAATCACCCATCCCATCCCTTGGGAGAGGTATAAAACTCAATCAGGACTCTCGCAAAACTCACGACTCTCACGAAGTCATCCTAGGGTCCAACCATAAGCCTAGGGTTTCTACAGTCCCAATTGACCTATCCCTAAGCTCTGATACCAACTTAATCTGTCACGCCCCGGGGTCGAAACTGCGACCCGGGCTCGCCAACAGATCCGCCACCTATGCTAAAACCCGCATAGGCGAAGCGTCTAACCTGCAAAAGATAGTACTATAGCTACACAAATATCAGAGCTGAAATAAAATGCTGTAAAATAAAATCCAATTACTATACATCATGAAATAGAGTACAATATCCATTCCCTCAAATACAGATAATCATCTTACAATGTCCTCAGTACAGCATCTCTCGACTATAAAAGGAGATAAACTAAAACTATAGTACATCAGTCTCTCCAAATACAAAAGATCTCTTCCTCCAGAATAAACAGTAAAAAACCAGCCAACAGCTACGAGGAATCTCCAACCAGGGGATACAGCTACACTCCTCGGGTGGTAACCGATCTAGCTCGTGACTCCCTCGCCCCGAACAACGACGAAGATCAGCAACTCAAGAGGACTCTGCAAAACAGGGGGGAGAAAAGAAGAGGAAACAACAAGTGGGGGTGAGAACCACTAGTAAACCAGTAGCCTCCCCCTGTGGGTAAAGCCTCAAGCTCCGGCGTACCCACTAAGTCTACTAGAGGCAAGAAAGGGCAACGAGTGGTAAAGCTTGTAAACAGAACGAACTGAATAAAAGGGAAACCACAACAAAGTATGCCTCTAAATGCAATTACCGAGGAGGAAAAGACGGTATGAATGCATCGGGGAACAGTAAGCTGACCAAATAGCCCAATCTGGTATCACCAGAAAATGGTACCTGCCGCTCTGCCATCGCTCACAATCTCACCAACGGACCGGAACCTAAACACGGTCTAAAGCCTACTGCCGTGTAGTGGCCACCGAGGGGAGCGCCCACACGAGGTTAAAGTATCCACTGTATCAAGCATCTCTGCTAACAAATATCTCACAATAGCAGGGACTGGATCTGACAATGATCAAAGTGGGAAACTCCGTCCACTAATGAACACCCCCGACCGATACAATAATACTCAAAAGTGGGAATACCACCACTAGAGAAAAGTCTAATTACCCAAATTCTGAGGAAATATAGTAAACATCCGGTGCAACGCCCAAAGTCCGACAGGTTCACAGCAATAACCCCCCAACCCACAATTGGTGTGAAATAATCAAGATCCGGTTCAACCGCCTTACTGTCCTTGCGGTTGACGCATGCCCACAAATCCACCCGTAAGTGCCTCCTATCACTGACCCTCAGGTCCCAGCTACACTATCCCAAACCTCGCTCGAACCGAGCAACCTGACTCAAAAGTTCTAGGATAAAAAGGAGAAGAGAGCAATCATGGTATCTACGTCAAATTCCAATTGTAGTGTATGCAATAAAATAGTCGGCCTATCTAGATGCAAAATGAGCATGCGAAAGTCCTCAGTAGTGTGAAAGAGAGAAATATATCAAATAACAGTTTTACGAGTGCAA
>JAQOTM010000600.1:93982-137397 GCA_029168755.2 Tillandsia fasciculata | reverse complement strand
GGTGACCCCGCGCGGCACCACCCGCGCGGCAACCCCGCCCCGGCGGCCCGCGCGCCTAGCGCCGCGCGGCGCGTCGCCGCCCGCTTCTCCGCTTGCCCATGGCGGCACTCCCGTCGCCGGACGACCCCCAACCCGAAACTTCGAACGAAAACCCTAGGAAAACAAGGATGCACCCATGCTCACCTCGATGCGCAAAAGACAGGAAGGAGAGGGATCGTCCGCTAGCTCGAGTCCTCGGTTACACCCAGTGGGAAAGAAGACCGCGTCGGTGGGGTTTCCTCCTCGGTAGACCGTCCAAAACGTCTCTGTCCCCCTTCCGTTTCCTCGATCCCTTTGCCGGCGGCTACGTGAGGAAAGAAAAGAGAAAAGTAGGCGGACAAAAGAAAGGAACCCTAAGTCCCTTCTTTTCACTCAGATAAATATAACCCGAGCCGTGCGGATCCAACACGGATCCCGGGGCACTTACCAGGGGGTCAAACTTTGAAAATTAATTCCGGACGAACCGGGAGTCGGAATCCGGAACCGATCGCGTCCCCGTGCTCCGTTCGCAAACCCTACCGCCTAAAAATGTCCGCGAGCCCCGACGGATAGCCTGGGAAAAACCCAAAAAACAGGCCCTAAGACGAACCGTCAAAAGAAAGGGCGAATGGTAAAGTCAAAGGAAAGGCCAGGTCTTACACAATCGCTCACACGGATCCCGAGCGCCTAAAAGGGGTCCAAACTTCAAAATTAAATTTCGGGAGATCCCGGGGTCGGAATTCAAATCCGATCGTGCCACCGTTCACCGTTTTGCGAGCTCTACCACCTAAAAATACCCGCGCGCCCCGACGGTCTGCCCAGAAATTCTCGAATTTCAACCCCTCCTTAATCAACTGAAAAAAATATTTAATTAGGACTCAAATGGAAACCGTAAGGTCGAGGTACCGCCCAAAAGATAAAAATAATCCACTGACATAAAAAGATGAAAGGTCCGATCACAGCAGGATTCCGTCCGATCACCTCGAAAAGCGTGCCGGCCACTTAGCACGGATTCCGATACACCACTCAATGGCAAACGCTTTGACCCCATCCCGGAGATCCGTAAATCGGAATCCGAATTCGTTCGCTTCGCCGCCCTCCGTTTTTCGAGCACAATCGCAGAGCAATACTCGCGGTCCAGGCCAGCCCATTGCAGAAAACATAGTGAAAAGTTTTCCTAACAGTCCCGTCAAAATAAAAGGAGGTACGCAAGGGCAAGGGAATGCCAGGACTCTACATCACTCACCACTTAAAAGAAGTTTCGTCCTCGAAACTTAATCCTGGTCTGCAACGAGTAACCCTGGGTGGTACTCTCTCATCTCTGACGCCAGTTCCCAAGTCGCTTCCCATTCTGCCTAGTTGTTCCACAGCACTTTCACATAGGGGATCGTCCAATTGCGCAACCTTTTTGTCCTCTCGTGCTAAGATCTGCACCGGTATTTCATCGAAGCCCAGGTCCTTTCTGAGCTCGACAGCAGTGACCACATCCCTCACCCAAATCAAGTACGCAGGCTTGGAGCATATCTTCGAGAATTCGGATCATTCGCTCGGATTGTCCGTCGGTTTGGGAGTGAAACGCCGTGCTGAAGTGTGGTTTAGTCCCTAGAGCTCGTTGTAGCCTCTCCCAAGGGTTTGACACAAGCCGAGTGTCTCTAATCCACGTCGTATGGATGGGTGGGGAAAGAGCCGACTTCGTCAATCGATCCACTGTAACTCAAACCGCATCGTGTCCTCGATGCGATGCGGAAAACTCGTGACGAATTCCTTGGTGATTCGCTCCCATTTCTATTCTGGTACAGGTAGAGATTGTAGTTTTTCCGCCGGGCACTGATGTTCGGCCTTTTACTTGTTAACATCCCAGACAGCGAGTAGCGAACTGTGTTACATCCCCTTTCAGTTTCGTCCACCAAGAATTCTGCTTGAGGTCCTCGTACATCTTCGTGTCACCCGGATGCGCCGGGAAGGGAGCGCAGTGCGCCTCTGACAGTATCTCTTCCTTTAACTCTAGCAGCTCGGGCACGCAAATCTGCCGCCGGGACGTATTGCGTCGTTCACACTCGCCGAAAGGTCGCTGGCGTGGTCCGGGGGTCTTGTCTCGAATAGACTGTATCCGTGCGCCCATTTTCTAACCTTCTAGGGTTTCTCTAAGAGGGTTGGCTTGACCATCAAGGACAAAAGTCGCGCGACAATACCGGTCCTGCTGAGTGCTCGCGCTCATCGTTTCCCCCCCCCTATTTGACCCTTCCTACTCAAAACATCCGCTACTACACTGCCTTTCCCGGGTGATACTGAATGGACAAGCCGAGTCCTTCAGTAACTTCAGCCAATGTTTCTGCCGCAAAAATCAAATCCTTCTATGTGAACAAAACATAGGACTCTGGCGATCCGAAACACATCGCGATGAACTCCAAACGGTGGTGTCTCCAAAGCTTTAAAACGAAAACGACTGCTGCCAGTTCCGGATCGTATGTCGGGCAGTTCCGCTCACATTCTTGAACTTAGCAAACAGCTTCCGGTCCCTGAGATTCCGGAGAAAAATCCGTAAGTGCTCCTCGCAGTCGATTAGAGAGGTCGTCAATCCCGGACTTGTTCTTCACTGTAACTTTGCTTATCTCCCTACAGTCGATGCGTAGGCGTAGGCTTCCGTTCTTCTTTTGCACGAAGCGCACAGGTGCGCCCCAAGGCGATACACACTACACCAAAATGTGCTTGTAGAGGCGGTTCTTAGTTATTGTAGCGGTGGTTTAAACCGCCTCTACAAGATCTAGAGGCGGTTCTAATGACCGCCTCTGGACCGCCGGCGTAGACGCCGCCTCTACGTTGTAGAGGCGGTTTGGGGGACCGCCGGGGAATACTAGAGACGGTTCTCTAGTGGCGGTTTGGACCACCGCATCAAATTTTTTATTTATATATATATAATTTCGTAATAACATAAAGGCGGTTTAAACCGCCTCTACAGATTGACAAAATCTCATTATAAAGAGACGGTTTGAACCGCCTCTACGTAAAAAATAAAATAAAAAATTATATTTAATAATTATTTTAAACCGTATTTATACACATAACATTTCAGATTCGATGACAATCATACAAAATTTATCATTTAATTTCAAACATACACTAACAATACAAGAAACAAAACAATTCTCAACAAACAGTAAAAAATATCATCAAGACTTCATAATTTAAGAAAACATACCAACCAAAACACATATCATATCGTTCAATAAGTATCATAGAGAGTAGTAATGTCGTAATCAAAAAAGTATCATAGTTTGTCAACATTTGAGTTGTCAATCATTCACAAAAAAAATTGCATTTCAATGTCCTTCATTTGTGGCTTCGGGCTCGTGACTTGCATTCGATGAAAAATTATTTGGAGAAAATGCTCCAACCATATTTGTTTTGTCCCCCGTAACCTAAAAAAAAATCAAACATTATAAAAATTATTAGTTATATGACAACCCAATTATATATATATATATATAATAACTTGCGATTAATTTAACATACCTGTAATAAATTTGTTTTTAGCTGAGCCATTTCCTCTCGCATCTCGCGCATTTCTTCTTTGAGCTTTTTTACTTCCTCTGATTGACTTTTTCTTGATTCATTTATTGTAGGTGAATTTATAGCAACTGTTGATGAATACTTCTTCAGTATTGTGTCTGCATATTAACATTCTTACCGTAGGTCACAATCCCAGGAGAATAATATAATTTATTTGAATAAATCAAGACATTTAACTCCCAAACTGTACTAACTAGTCTACCTGCATACTTGAAGAAAAATGAGGAGAGAATGCCTTGTGCTGCATTGTTGCATATAAGAAACATTGTAGCCTTTGAGTGGCCTTCAAGGATGTCAAAGCTGCCGCGCCCTAAAGCATCAAGATGCAAAACCAAAAAATTACCAAGAGATGCATTTCAATTTTGAGCAAATTTGCATAAAAGCATCTAAATTCAAATGACTTAATGAAAGGTTAGCCAAGTATGATGAGAAAAGGGCATAAAAAAAAATAATGGGACTATTTTTGTTTTATCGGTTGAGTATAATTGACATGATCAACTAGACACCTATGAATACATTTACTCAAATCGTATCAAAATTTAGGTTGAGACAACCAGGTCGGAAGTTCTCAAATTGATTGACAACCTGGATCAACCGATCAACCTTTCACCCTAAGACAAAATTTTAACTCAACCTTGAAAACTAGGGCTATGAAAATGTCTAACAACCAAGAACAACAACTTGCTCCTTGGTCCTTGAGCACACTCATGAGCTATACTCTAAGTAGGCCCAATTCCATGCCTCTTCATTATCTAATTAATGAAACTGCCTGAAAATCTCTAAGCAATTAATAGTATATATTGATAGTCCCAGTAATGATAATCAGTAGCACGCAAAGGCCAAGTCTCTTATCTTTTAAACAGACACATTTATAACCAGAAGTCGTTCAAACTACAATTCAAGGATAATGATGTTTGACACAGATATTGCTTTAAACTGAACGAAAAAATCAAAACTACCCTGTAGAAGATTAAGTGATACATTGAAAATCTATATGTTTAAACTTTAGAGGCTGCAGAAGTAAGACGGAGGGTTTAGTGGCAATTAAGTTTCCTTGATTATTACCTTTGAAGACAGCAGTTCCAAGAATAGCAAGAAAATTGAATATAGCACCATAGCCATACAAAAATAAGTTCTGCAGATGGAAAAGCAAACAATAATGAGTTAAAATGCATCTGAAACGAAGTATACATCATATACGACTACAAAATACAAAATATCACAAATCAAACCAAGAAAAAGGAGCTTAATGCACGTACGAGATTGCAAAGTATCGATAAACATGCAGTCAGCTGAATTCTGGAGCTAGAAAAGTTACCTGAAGATATATGCTTGTCTCAAATTGGCTTTTCAGAGCATACTCTATAAAAACTGAAGCCATTGAGGGAACTGTTACCTGAAAAAAAATTTGGCCAACAAGTGAAAATGTAATTAATACAAGATCAGGATTAAAAGGACTTCTATTTTTCCTTAACATGAGCTATTTTACTCACTCAATAACTAATAGAATATCTCGTTATAAATCCATTTTCATTTATAAGACTAACGGAGAGTATAGTACATCACAGGTTTCGAAAATAAGACTAGCTTGCATTTGATCAAACTTTCAGTTAATCTATTTATTGAGAAGAAATATTTAGAATAAGAAAAATGACATTTTAGAATAAGAAAAACAAGACTTACAAAAATGAGTGTATATAGGTAGGCACCCGCTGCCACAAGAAGACCGAGTGCAGTGGTACCTTCGGGTAATGACTTAAGCTGATTGACACTGATTCCGATAAGCAACAAAGCATGGGCCTCCCACTGCTCAAAAAAAAAAGCTACTATATATGTACTATATATGTTCTAGGTAGGCCAAGTGGTGTTGTTCTATTCATGAAATCCATAACGTTAAGGAATCAATTAAGCATAAGACTTCATCTGGTCCTATATATTGTGCGTTTTGTGACAGTGATTGTTCATCCTATCACCTAATTTGTCAAGATTTGAAAAATTGCTGCGGCAGCTAATATGAAAATTTGTGATGAGAAAGCATGTACCAACGGATTAATTGTATCCCATTATCAATGGCAGTGTTGTGCTTTGCTGACCCTTATCTTACGTCTGAATAAATTCTTACTGTATGACCAAGACAAATCCGCCCTATTATGAAATGAATCTTAAAGTTAATTTAATGGACTTGTAACATAGAAAAGGTGCTTGCTTTGGATAAGAGAGGATAAATAAAAGATAGGGATACAATGCTTAATACTTTCTGAAAGTAGGACTTGAACATTTATTAAAGTCAATTCAAGCCAAACTTTAAAGTCAGTAGGTTTAAGTCTAATGGTTTACATGGATCTTCACTTCCATCACAGTAGCATAAGATTAATGAGGGCGACGGAGTTTCAAGAGTCTATTCCACAAAAGAGAAATTAATAAAAAATTGTGAAAAATGAAAATTTTCCTCACCTTTAATAGGTAGGGTTTTCAACATGTCTAACATGAAAATTAAAATTATTAAACAATATGAATGACTATATAAAGAAAAGTCTTGCTTGAGATAGTTGAATGGAAATAATTACCAACAAAAGGCTAGAATACCTGGACTTCAATATTACTCTTATAGGGCTTTACGGCGATGAGGAGAGGGAGAGGGAGGGGCGGCGGCGGAGGAGGGCGGGGGCCAAGAAGGCAGTACTTGTCGGTGCTCTACGGCGGGGCCGGAGCTCGGCCTCTGCGTTGCCGGGTCGCGGAGGCCGAGGAGGCAGAGGTGGCGCCGTGCCCTGCTACGGCGCCGGAGTGCCGCTGGAGCTCGGCCTCTGCGTCGCCGAGACGCGGAGGAGGAGGAACGCGAGAGGGGACAGTGTGTGGGTGGGCCGCCGCGCCCTGCGAGGAGCCGCCGAGGAGGAGGACGCGAGAGAGGAGAGTGGGTGGGTGGGCCGCCGCGCCCTGCGAGGAGCCGCCGAGGAAGAGGAACGCGAGAGGGGAGAGGCCGCCGCGCCCTCCGAGGAGGAGGAATGCGAGAGGGGAGAGTGGGTGGGTGGGCCGCCGCGTCCTGCGAGGAGCCGCCGAGGAGGAGGAATGCGAGAGGGGTGTAGTGACCCGACCCTTCGGGGTATTTTCGAACTCACATGTAATCGCTTAGGCCTTAAGCGAAATAAAATTTATTTAATTTTGAAAAGTCGGCCGGGCAGGGTGTGTGTATTTTCCTGCGATAGAGCGCGAAAAGCGATGACCGACGGCGTGATCGGATTCGAAATCCGATACCGGGATCTCCCGGAACGGGACCCTTAGCGATGCGGTAGTTAGTCACGCATCGGAAACCGTGCAAAATATCTTGCACCCGTAATAGATAAGGTGGGTTATCTCGTAAGGATAATTAATTAATTAATTAATTATCCGGTGACGGAATTTAAATCCTCCTACGTACGAATTAATTTGGTGGGGTTCTTATCTCGTGATTAGATAAGAGATAAAAATCAGGATATTTTATTAAGGGATTTAAATTGGTGGGATTTTATCTCGTGGATTGGATAAGAGATAAAGTCCGGATATTTAAGTTGGGAATTTGATTTCCCTTGATTATTTAATAAAGGTGGTTAAATAATCGGCGACTGGGATTTGGATATTAAAGATTCAAATATCCGGGTAATTTGAATCCAATTGGGAATTTGATTCCCCAAGATTAATTGATAAAGGTAATCAAATAATCGGTGGTCAGGATTTAAAGGTGAGAAATATCCCGTCAATCGGATATTTTCTTGAGAAACAGAAACGGGGAATTATGGGTTTCCTACGTACGTAAATAAAGAAATCAAACGATTAAATATGGGGATCGACGGTGAGGATAATAATCAAACAATTAACTAATAGGGTTATCGGTAGGGATTAATTAATTAATGAATTAATTAATCAGAGTCAAAACATCCGAAAGGGGTTTTTGACGGTGCGGACTTACAAATTGGATATATCCATAACAGGGATTATTTATTTCCCCGCTCACCGAGCGAAACCCTATTTCGATTTTCCGCCTCCTCAAACCCTCCTCTTTCGTACGTGCCGAAACCCCAACCGGAGGAAAGGAGAAGGAAAAAGGGGAGGAGCCGATCGCCCCAAACGCCGACCCGAAGGCAAAAAAGTGAGACCGGGCGACCTTCCCAACGATCCTCGGTGAGCAAATAATTTTTAGAAAATTATTTGGATTTTTCCTATCTATTTTTGTTGTTAGTTCTGGACTCCCCCGTCGTCCCCGCCACCGACGCCGTCCCCGTCGTCGCGACGCGGACGGCAAGGGCGGGAAGGACCCGGACGGCGAAGGCGGAGGAGGACCGCGAACGGCGTAGGTAAAATAAAAATAAAAATCGCGAACGGTGAAGGCGCGACGGGACCGCGCGAGCGCCGCGCGGGCAAACCCGCGCGCGGCGCCGCGCGGGCAACCCGCGCGGCGGCGCCGCGCGGGGCGGCCCCGCCGCGCGGGCCGCCGCGCGGGCCGTGCCCGTGCGGGCGCCCGCGGGCGCCGCGCGGCCCGCGCCCACGCGGGCACCGCGCGGGCACCGCGCGGTGCGCCGCGCGGGGCCCCACCCCGCGCGGGCACCCGCGCGGGCCCGCGTCCGCGCGGGCGCCGCGCGGGGCTCCGCCCGCGCGGGCACCGCGCGGGCTTGCACCCGCGCGGGCGCCGCGCGGGCCCGCACCCGCGCGGGCGCCGCGCGGGGCTCCGCCCGCGCGGGCGCCGCGCGGGCGCCGCTCGGGCACCGCCCGCGGAGCCCGCCGCGCGGGTTCGAGCCGCGCGGGGCTCCGACGGGCGGCGACGGCGGTGCGGGTTGTAGTCCGGTTTGACCATCGAACGATGCCGGACAAATTCCGTCAAATTGTAAGGTGGGGGTTTTTCTGTTTTAAGGTGTTAGTGTGTTTTTGACCATAGTTTATCTGTGCGGACTTTTCTTAGGTCCGGGTACACAGCGGGAGAGCGCGAAGGACATTGGTGTTCCGATTTCTCTCCAATAAGGTGGGTACGGTTGCGATGAGTGCAACCGGTGCTGTAAGTGCATCTATCATCATTAAAAGTACTCCTTAATTTACCTAACAAAGTAGATGAATAGTTTAACCTTTCAATTGTTGTTAATTATCTAATAATTGTGCGGCTGCGGTCGCGGTGCCCAGTACACGCCAATCTTGGCGATCCGGTTTCGGATGCTGCACGTACACAGGCGGATTGGCCTCCGCATGGGTGTACTTTTCCGGAAAAGTGGTCCTTTATGACCCGTGTGCCCCGTAAAGGTAATGGTGCAAGCGGGGACCTCTTCGCGCCAGCTGAGGTGTCACACCAGCACCGCGAGTGAGAGGTAAAAGCATCAAGTAGGTGTTTGTGCACGAGGGGGGGACTTTAGTCTCCCCGACAAGTGGTCTGGGAATGGTGCCCAGGGTAAATTAATGTGCAAGTGTTTAACGAAAGGTTATGGCGTAATCGGCGCGTTCGTATGTTTTATCCCTTTTGATATTGTTACACATCTACTTTGTTTGTCACTGACTTTACCCACTCCGTGACAGGTATTCCTAGGTGCGTTAGCCGGGATGGCGGTGGGACTGCGTCGTGAGGATCGTAGTCGGACTCTTGGTTATCGTATTTATGACTCATTTCCCTTTATACTATTTCTAGTTGCTTGTGGATCACCTTATATGTGGATATGTTTTAGTTAGCTCTGTGGATGAGGTGTAGTTTTCTGTGATGATCCTTTCAGTAGTGTTTACATGGCGGCATGTTTTATGATAAGATAAAGGTTGCGAAAATGTTTTCTCAAAAAGGAAGTGCCGTGTGGGCACGGGTTTTACAACTCTGGTTTTATCTTTTCCAAACTTTGACGCCGCTTAAATGACGTGCATTAATTAAACGATTAAACTCTGAATATGATGTATGTCTACTGCATGGTTGTTGGTTGGTGTGTGATGTATGATGTTTATGAATGATTTATATGTTGTAGTGAGACGCCGTACATATACGAAGGAGACTCTGTCCGTGGACGGAGTGAATTCGTGTATGTGGCGGTCTGGCACGCACCGGGGTGAAGTATATGCCACCTTATTAAAAGAAAAAAAAAATATAGACACGTTTTTCCGCTTCAAAAGACTCAAAAACCCCCGGGGGCGTGACAGATTAAATGGTATCAGAGAAAATACAACCACAACCATAGTAGACATAGTTTACATCCACAGTGCAAGGTGCCACAAGCAAATTGGAAATGAGATAACCAAGGTGTAGGGGTAGTACGTGAGAGTACGGGAAAACGGGAACGTAATATAGGTGTAGTTGTGAAACGGTGGACTAGGGTTGTGACCATAGGGTTGACATGGTTTCTTTGGTGACAGCAAGCAATGGCACGGACCAGGTCGTCTACTGAAAATGCAGACGCGGACGGAGCGGCCATGGCCGCCGCAGAAAACCAGACTCTCCGGCAACAGCTGCGGGACATGGCCGGGCAGTTAGCAACGCTGACGGAGCAGGTTCGTCAGCTGACGCAACGACAGGCTACCGCAGCCACCGAACGTCAACCAACCCCTCCGCCCGAAACCACGGCACCACTACGGGGCCCCACGGGGCGGGCGTCACGACGACGGAGCAGCCCCCAGCCCCAAGGGAAGTGCCCACCCCAACGACTTGGGGCCCGTGTTGGGAATGGCAACGGGGGAGGCAGGGATGACCCCTACTCCTGGGGGATCCGCCACCGCGGGAGCCGCGGAGCGGCAAGCGACGCGGGAGAAGATCAGGACGAATCTGGCCGCGTTCAAGAAGCATGACCCACCCACCTTCGAGGGAGAAACGACCGACCCGTGGGTCGTTGAGAAGTGGGTGGATACCATGGAAAAGCTTTTCGAGGTTCTTTGTTTGCAGCGAATGATGGCCCGAGATGGGTTATCAGCAAAGAACACAGGGGCGGGAAGTATGGTGCCAACCGCGGCGGAGTATCAACTTCTCCGACAACAATTACGAGAGGTGGTCGGGCAGTTAACAACCCTTAGAGAACTGATGCGGCAATGGGTGCAACAGCCGACTACACCAGTGGAGGTCGCCCAGGCCTCTCTACACCCAGACCAGCCGCACCGGCGATGGAACTGCCGGTAGTGGACGGCGAGACTATGGTCGCTCCTCCTCCGACCACGGAGACCGAGATACCTTCGGTGCTTCTGACGACGCCTTCAGTGGACCCGACACCAGCAACTTCGGGACCTATGCCGGGGGCCACTGTTGGAGACCCCTCGAGAGAGACCGTGGTGACACCTACCCCTAGAATGTCCGCCGATGCGGCGGGGGATGCCCCTTTTCGGCCAACCGAACGGGACAGGGTGAGAGCGAATTTGGCGAATTTCAAGAGGAGCCGGCCTTCTAAACACCCGAGATTGCGACAAAGAACCAAGAATGTGCCGACGGGAGGGCAAGGGCCGTGAACAAGCCTTGCATCATTTGCGACGGAATACATCAAGCGATCGAGTGTCCCAGAAGCGAGACCACTGTTTTCGATGCGGCAAACCGGGGCACTTCCGTTTCAACTGCCCCTTCAAGACGGGGACAACGCCCGTGGCAGCATCTACGCTTTCGTCTCAACCGGAGGAGGGAAAATCTATACGATGACTCAACAGGGGACGGATCCACAGAGCACGATGTAGCAGGTAATACTCGAGTTTCAGATCTTCGTGCTAGGACCTTTTGTGGTAACACCTAAGCACCCCACTCTTTATGTTATCACCCTATCGTAGTTATTAGAAGAAATTCCCATCGTAGAAATAAGTACGGCCGGATCCTCCGGCTACCCCTCGAGGCAGGTGGCTGTACTCCTTCCTGCCCAGTGGGGGTGAGGCGGGTTCTTAGTCTCTAAGAACGAATGAGGTTTCCGTTGAAGGCTAACGGAGTAGCGCTTGGGGCCGACAGTCGCGGCCATCTTTAAGCGTGTTTGACTGCTTGAAGTCCCAAGCGAGTCCCCCGGAACCGGACTCACCGGAACTTGTAAACTTAGCTTGTAGGAAAGCCTTCTGCTCGTTTTTCCTTGTTGCGGGCAAGGAGCTTGGCAGAAGGCAGTCGGTAGCGTTCACGAGTACCGTATGGGTCTCGACGCAAGAAGGACGAGTACCCCCTACCAAGGATCGATGACCTCTTCGATCAACTACGGGGGGCGACTGTGTCCCTAAAGATTGACCTGCAGTCGGGTTATCATCAGGTCCGAGTCAAGGGGAGGACATCCCCAAAACGGCCTTCCGTACTCGCTATGGCCATTACGAGTTTACGGTAATGCCATTCGGGCTCACTAATGCCCCGGCGGTGTTTATGGATATGATGAACAGGGTATTCAAACCCTTCCTGGACTTATTCGTGGTGGTCTTCATTGATGATATCCTCATCTACTCCCGTACCGATGAGGAACATGAAGAACACCTGCGCACAGTCCTCCAGACCCTTCGGGAACAGAAACTCTACGCCAAACTCAAAAAGTGTGAGTTTTGGCTCCGTGAGGTCGGTTTCTTGGGGCATGTGATCTCGGCGGCTGGAGTCGCGGTGGACCCAAAGAAGATAGATTCGGTGACGGACTGGCCCCAACCGACGACGGTGACGGAGATTCGGAGCTTCCTGGGATTAGCCGGGTACTACCGGCGCTTTGTGGAGGGCTTCTCCAAGATAGCCACCCCCTTAACCCGCTTGACGAAAAAGGGGGAGAAGTTTGCCTGGACGGACAAGTGTCAAAGAAGCTTCGAGGAGCTCAAGGACAGGTTGACGCGAGCCCCGATCCTCGCCCTGCCAGAGCCTGGGGAGGACTATGAAGTTTATTGCGACGCATCGCGAAATGGATTGGGTGGAGTACTCATGCAACGGGGAAAGGTTATAGCCTATGCATCAAGGCAGCTCAAGGAGTACGAGCGGAACTACCCCGTGCATGATTTGGAACTCGCAGCGGTGGTGTTTGTGCTCAAGCTCTGGAGGCACTACCTGTACGGGGCACACTGTAATGTGTACTCAGATCATAAGAGCCTCAAGTACCTTTTCACCCAAAGGGAGCTAAATCTGCGACAAAGACGGTGGCTTGAGCTGTTAAAGGATTACGATCTGACGATCCACTATCACCCGGGAAAGGCCAACGTGGTGGCCGACGCCCTGAGTCGCAGAGGACAGGCCGCGGAGGCCGATGTAAGCGCCATTACACAGCAGGATAGTCTAGTTGCGGAGTTCTCGCGATTGAGACTAGAAGTGGTACCTGCGGGGACAGTCGCCCAACTTCTGACGCTGGTAGTCAGACCTACTCTGCTGGACAGGATTCTCGAGGGCCAATCGACTGATGGTCAGCTCCAGCTGGTGCGGAGTAGAATAACCGCCAACCAGGAAGGTGATTTCGTGGTGAGCTCCGACGATGCAATACGTTTTCGCGGACGAATCTGCGTACCGGACCTACCGGAACTCAAGGAAGAAATCCTACGGGAGGCGCATACTGCCCCGTATGCGGCGCATCCCGGAGGAACCAAGATGTACAAGGACGTCAAGCAAACCTTCTGGTGGCCCAAAATGAAGGAGGACGTGACCCGATTCGTGGCTCACTGCTTAGTGTGCCAACGGGTAAAGGCCGAACATCAACGGCCGGCGGGAAAATTGCAACCTTTACCGGTGCCCGAGTGGAAATGGGACATGATCACCATGGATTTTGTGACCGGTTTTCCGAGGTCGCCACAGGGACACGATGCGATATGGGTGGTCGTGGACCGTTTGACGAAATCGGCCCACTTTTTGCCCATACACACGACGTGGACCCGGGAACGACTGGCGCAAACGTACCTCGATGAGATAGTGAGGTTGCACGGTGTACCGACATCCATCACGTCGGACAGAGACACGCGTTTTGTGTCGAACTTTTGGCGAAGTTTGCAACAAGCGATGGGGACCAAGTTGCACTTCAGCACAGCTTTTCATCCGCAAACCGATGGGCAATCGGAGCGGGTGATACAGATCGTGGAAGACATGCTTCGAGCGTGCGTTCTGGACTTGGGCGAAGGGTGGGCACGGTGTCTGCCCCTGGTGGAATTTGCCTACAACAACAGTTACCAGGCCAGTATTCAGATGGCGCCGTACGAGGCCCTGTACGGGCGCCGCTGTCGGTCTCCGATTTGTTGGGATGACTTAGGTGAGCGAAAGTTTCTGGGCCCAGATCTAGTGGAGGAGACCGAAGCGAAGGTGCGTTTGATTAAACAAAGGCTGCTGACCGCCCAAAGCAGACAGAAGAGTTATGCAGATAACAGACGCCGAGATTTAGAGTTCATGGTGGGCGAGCATGTTCTGCTCCGGGTTTCACCCTCCAAAGGGAACCGACGCTTCGGCATTAAGGGGAAGTTGAGCCCCAGATACGTGGGGCCGTTCGAGATTCTGGAGCGCGTGGGACCGGTGGCGTACCGGTTGGCCCTGCCCCCGAACCTCGAACGAGTCCACAACGTGTTCCACGTTTCGATGCTCCGGAAGTACCTGGCAGACCCCTCTCATGCCTTGGACGCCTCCACCATTGAGCTACGCGAGGACTTGAGCGTCGAGGAGACACCGGTGCGGATTTTGGCGAGAGAGGACAAGAAGCTACGCAACCGAACGATCCCCTATGTGAAAGTCCAGTGGAGCAACCACGAAGAGCGCGAGGCGACGTGGGAACTGGAATCAAAGATGAAGGAATGTTTTCCCGAATTGATTAAGTGAGGTTTGAGTTTAAGTTTCGGGACGAAACTTTTTATAAAGTGTGAGTGGTGTAGTGACCCGACCCTTCGGGGTATTTTCGAACTCACATGTAATCGCTTAGGCCTTAAGCGAAATAAAATTTATTTAATTTTGAAAAGTCGGCCGGGCAGGGTGTGTGTATTTTCCTGCGATAGAGCGCGAAAAGCGATGACCGACGGCGTGATCGGATTCGAAATCCGATACCGGGATCTCCCGGAACGGGACCCTTAGCGATGCGGTAGTTAGTCACGCATCGGAAACCGTGCAAAATATCTTGCACCCGTAATAGATAAGGTGGGTTATCTCGTAAGGATAATTAATTAATTAATTAATTATCCGGTGACGGAATTTAAATCCTCCTACGTACGAATTAATTTGGTGGGGATTCTTATCTCGTGATTAGATAAGAGATAAAAATCAGGATATTTTATTAAGGGATTTAAATTGGTGGGATTTTATCTCGTGGATTGGATAAGAGATAAAGTCCGGATATTTAAGTTGGGAATTTGATTTCCCTTGATTATTTAATAAAGGTGGTTAAATAATCGGCGACTGGGATTTGGATATTAAAGATTCAAATATCCGGGTAATTTGAATCCAATTGGGAATTTGATTCCCCAAGATTAATTGATAAAGGTAATCAAATAATCGGTGGTCAGGATTTAAAGGTGAGAAATATCCCGTCAGTCGGATATTTTCTTGAGAAACAGAAACGGGGAATTATGGGTTTCCTACGTACGTAAATAAAGAAATCAAACGATTAAATATGGGGATCGACGGTGAGGATAATAATCAAACAATTAACTAATAGGGTTATCGGTAGGGATTAATTAATTAACGAATTAATTAATCAGAGTCAAAACACCCGAAAGGGGTTTTTGACGGTGCGGACTTACAAATTGGATATATCCATAACAGGGATTATTTATTTCCCCGCTCACCGAGCGAAACCCTATTTCGATTTTCCGCCTCCTCAAACCCTCCTCTTTCGTACGTGCCGAAACCCCAACCGGAGGAAAGGAGAAGGAAAAAGGGGAGGAGCCGATCGCCCCAAACGCCGACCCGAAGGCAAAAAGTGAGACCGGGCGACCTTCCCAACGATCCTCGGTGAGCAAATAATTTTTAGAAAATTATTTGGATTTTTCCTATCTATTTTTGTTGTTAGTTCTGGACTCCCCCGTCGTCCCCGCCACCGACGCCGTCCCCGTCGTCGCGACGCGGACGGCAAGGGCGGGAAGGACCCGGACGGCGAAGGCGGAGGAGGACCGCGAACGGCGTAGGTAAAATAAAAATAAAAATCGCGAACGGTGAAGGCGCGACGGGACCGCGCGAGCGCCGCGCGGGCAAACCCGCGCGCGGCGCCGCGCGGGCAACCCGCGCGGGCGCCGCGCGGGGCGGCCCCGCCGCGCGGACCGCCGCGCGGGCCGTGCCCGTGCGGGCGCCCGCGGGGCGCCGCGCGGGCCCGCGCCCGCGCGGGCACCGCGCGGGCACCGCGCGGTGCGCCGCGCGGGGCCCCACCCGCGCGGGCCCGCGTCCGCGCGGGCGCCGCGCGGGGCTCCGCCCGCGCGGGCACCGCGCGGGCTTGCACCCGCGCGGGCGCCGCGCGGGCGCCGCGCGGGCCCGCACCCGCGCGGGCGCCGCGCGGGGCTCCGCCCTCGCGGGCGCCGCTCGGGCACCGCCCGCGGAGCCCGCCGCGCGGGTTCGAGCCGCGCGGGGCTCCGACGGGCGGCGACGGCGGTGCGGGTTGTAGTCCGGTTTGACCATCGAACGATGCCGGACAAATTCCGTCAAATTGTAAGGTGGGGGTTTTTCTGTTTTAAGGTGTTAGTGTGTGTTTTGACCATAGTTTATCTGTGCGGACTTTTCTTAGGTCCGGGTACACAGCGGGAGAGCGCGAAGGACATTGGTGTTCCGATTTCTCTCCAATAAGGTGGGTACGGTTGCGATGAGTGCAACCGGTGCTGTAAGTGCATCTATCATCATTAAAAGTACTCCTTAATTTACCTAACAAAGTAGATGAATAGTTTAACCTTTCAATTGTTGTTAATTATCTAATAATTGTGCGGCTGCGGTCGCGGTGCCCAGTACACGCCAATCTTGGCGATCCGGTTTCGGATGCTGCACGTACACAGGCGGATTGGCCTCCGCATGGGTGTACTTTTCCGGAAAAGTGGTCCTTTATGACCCGTGTGCCCCGTAAAGGTAATGGTGCAAGCGGGGACCTCTTCGCGCCAGCTGAGGTGTCACACCAGCACCGCGAGTGAGAGGTAAAAGCATCAAGTAGGTGTTTGTGCACGAGGGGGGGACTTTAGTCTCCCCGACAAGTGGTCTGGGAATGGTGCCCAGGGTAAATTAATGTGCAAGTGTTTAACGAAAGGTTATGGCGTAATCGGCGCGTTCGTATGTTTTATCCCTTTTGATATTGTTACACATCTACTTTGTTTGTCACTGACTTTACCCACTCCGTGACAGGTATTCCTAGGTGCGTTAGCCGGGATGGCGGTGGGACTGCGTCGTGAGGATCGTAGTCGGACTCTTGGTTATCGTATTTATGACTCATTTCCCTTTATACTATTTCTAGTTGCTTGTGGATCACCTTATATGTGGATATGTTTTAGTTAGCTCTGTGGATGAGGTGTAGTTTTCTGTGATGATCCTTTCAGTAGTGTTTACATGGCGGCATGTTTTATGATAAGATAAAGGTTGCGAAAATGTTTTCTCAAAAAGGAAGTGCCGTGTGGGCACGGGTTTTACAACTCTGGTTTTATCTTTTCCAAACTTTGACGCCGCTTAAATGACGTGCATTAATTAAACGATTAAACTCTGAATATGATGTATGTCTACTGCATGGTTGTTGGTTGGTGTGTGATGTATGATGTTTATGAATGATTTATATGTTGTAGTGAGACGCCGTACATATACGAAGGAGACTCTGTCCGTGGACGGAGTGAATTCGTGTATGTGGCGGTCTGGCACGCACCGGGGTGAAGTATATGCCACCTTATTAAAAGAAAAAAAAAAAATATAGACACGTTTTTCCGCTTCAAAAGACTCAAAAACCCCCGGGGGCGTGACAAGGGGAGAGTGGGTGGGTGGGAGAGGAGATGGCTTTGGGGGGAAATTAAATTTAGGGTTTTTTTTTTTTGGGAAAAAAAGAAAGAGGGGAAGATAAAATTAAATTTAAAAAAAAAAATTTAGCATGTAGAGGCGGTTGTGCCAAATCGTCTCTAAAATGGCTCTATGGTAAAATATAAAGGCGGTTGCAACAACCGGCTCTACGCAACCGCCTCTACATGCACTTTTTCCTGTAGTGACACTCGGTCTGATGAACCCTCTATTCAGAAAAACTCCTTGTTGTGCCTTAGATTCCCTCAGTCCCGCGAAGCCATTCCGCAAGGCGCCTAAGGGATAGGTTGCGTGTCTGGTAGAAGCTCGAAAGAGAGGGTGACCTCTCACCGGGGGTATTCCCGGCAATTCAGTCAGGGGACGTCAGAAGAAACCCTTACAATGGGGTGTCAGTGACGATGCAAAGGGTCGAGTCGCCAGGCTCACTCAACCCAAGTAGCTATACACCCGCCGAATACCTCGTGAACCAGTCCATTCCCAGCATCTCGTCGTATTCCTGCTTCCCGACTCGGAATTTCCAGTCACGACGCCGCCGGTCCGCACACCACCCCAGCCGGCTCTGAGCAGTCAGCAACAAGGTCTCGCGATGTGTCGAGGTACCCCAGTCATACCGCCCACCCCGTACCAATGATTCTTTAAAAGTCCAAAACATCCAACCCGACGACGAGGAAAACAACCCACACAACGCCCTCACAAGGCTCCGAGAGGTGCCAACAAAACAGGCTGGGTTACTAACTATCATAAATTCTCCTATGAAGACAACGAACTCACCTGTCACCAACACGGGCTGCTCCCCTCCGTCGCCGACGCTGGATACTTCCACCCGTCACCAACACGGGCCACAAGCTGGGAGCATAACCACCATCCCGGGCCACTCGCTCTGACTACCCATCTACCGAGGCGACGGTCGAAACTAACGTTAGGTTTCAGCTCTAAGACCTACCACCAAGTCTACCCCACAAAAAGGGCCGCGTACAGGGCCTCCTAGCCGAAGGTGACCAGAGCCAAAACTCCGAGTAGTCGCCAGATCCCCCCCTTGACTCACACCTGCCCCGAAAGATCACCATCCACAACGCTCCCAAACCAAACCTCAAGGCTATAACCTAGTCATGGGAAGCTGGCGACAAAACCCACAAGGTGAGGTCCTACCTCCGACCTGGCACCGACGGGGTGCGACGCTCTACATTGCCGCTATCTCTTGGTCCCAAACCGTTGCCCCACCAAGTACCGGGCACCAAATCGAGCGGTAAACTTCCAGACCAACAGTGACACTCCCAACTAGAAGAAAAATCAAAGCTCAAGGTCTGTTCGGCAAAGACCACCAGGTACTGAAGACTATCCGTCTGAAATCTAAAGGGTCGGAAGAAGACAAGCAACGAGATCAGCGAGGAGAACCTTGTCAAAAGTTGCCTAGGTTCACTAAACGCACTCGAGGGATCACACGCCAACCCACCAGCAGGACAACCGAACTGACGCACTTGTGCAGAAAACAGAAACCCAACCCAAAGCTTTACCACCACAACCCCATTAAAAGGAGCCACTCGGCACCACCCAGCATCAAAGCTAAACCCCCTATTAAAGTCACCACTTACGCACCCTCGTGCGAAGCGAGGTACGGTCTCTCTGACTCCAAAACGAGGCCAAACGAAGAGGATTTACTAGCCCCGGTGGCCTCCCTTTCTAACCCAAAGGAGCCCCCCGTGAACCCATCACGACGCTCTCTACAACCGTCGCAGTGTCTACGGTAAAAGGTCGAACTATGGGTAACAAACTTAGGGGAAGAATCCTCATTCCCACCCATACCTTGCCCATGGTGCAAAAGGAATCGACCGACTACCCGCTGTAGCTTAACACCAGAAGACCCAGAAGGTACAAGTTTAGACAACGGCTATCGAGTTACCCATGACCGATAGACGGCCGACAAACCAACAACCACCGGTGGGTTGTGCTACCCCCCGAGCTAAACCGAAAAAAGAAACTCAACAGTCCCCGCACTCTCGCATCTCTACGCAGATATACCCTGATCATTTCATTAGTTAGTAGCTAGTGGTAATGTGCTCCAGTGGATGTTGGACAGCGACTACTGTGGTTAAAGCTGTTTTTCTCTGATACCATCGTAATCTGTCACGCCCCGGGGGTTTCATTAAGCGGAAGACGACCACCGAAAATGGTTTGAATTTGCGTATACTTTTTTTTTTTTAAAAAAAAAAATCAAACTCCCCCGGTGCGTGCCCAGACCCGCCGCATATACAAATTCACTCTGCGAACGGGCAAAGTCTCCTTTGTATATGCACGGCGTCCTGACTACAACCATCTCACAATCATCACTTTAACCACACTAGTTCAACAGTCGAATGCATACAATCGTTTTCCATAAGTATACAAGGGCCAGTTAGCTTTGAAAAGATAAATCCACAATTTTTTTTTCGAAACGGTGCCCACACGGCACCCAGGTTTTTCAAAATGATTTTTGAAGTCCATGAATCCACAGGGTTTTAAAAATGGTGCCTACAGGACACCCACGTTTTCAAAACAGTTTTCGAAATATTTTCCTTTCCTTTTCTTTTGTAGTTTGAAAGCGGCCCAACGGGAAGAGCAAAACAAACACACACAAAGATAATAAACGACATTCCAACATCCACATCGACCCCACAAGGGTATCGCAATCCACATAGCAAACTACTAACAGGTAATGCAATGAGCAAAATAGAAGCACGTACAGTCTATGGTCTCGAAAGACCAAAAGTACTCTCGCCACGGCCTCACCGTCGTCCTAGCACTCGTCCCTGGACGAACCTGTCACAGAGTGGGAAGTCAGTGACCAGGAGAATAAAGCACGAGCAACTAGGGCTATAAGTAAAGCAAACCGCAGTAAAACCAGAGCAACCGCTCTCCTCATCATGCACTCGATAGTATCCCTGCATAACCAGTAATACCCGTAACACCTGTAACACTTGTAACACCTATACACCTGACCTCGTCGGGCACCTATCCCGACGGATCGCACCGCTCACTCCCCTTGATGCCTCAAACCCCACACCTACGGGGGCCCCCACACGTCACCTCGTGGGTATACACGGGTCATCGACCACTTTTCCGGAAAAGCACACCCTTGGCGGTGGCCAAACCGCGGGTGCGCGTGCTGCAGCCTCGAGCATAGTAACCACATACACATACATAACATTAATGAGAGCATATGATAAATGATAACAGGAGTTAACAATATTAAATGATGCAACTACTTGCTCTTACACGTCTCCCACAATACCGTAATTCAAACACCGAAAGACATCCCTATAACGGGGTGTATCCCCCTGCACCATGGCCCTCAGTCGCCACAAATATGATGACAATGAGATATAAAAGCAACGAGAATATGCGCAAGAGGTTCTAAGGGGTACCCACCTAGAATGCGAAGAAAAGGGTACGCTGGAAATCACAGTTGAAAATCCTCCCACCTTGTTTCCGAAAAACAAAGTAGAAAAATAATGTTAGAAACATCGTCGCGGTAAAAAACACTCAAAAACGGGGCGAAATGGGCCAAAAACGGAGCTTCTTGGCTCAAAAGTTGAAGGCTGGTGCACGGTCCAGGCGTGGACCGGGTCTGCGGCCAAGGGTGGCGGCCCTCACAGACCGGGCGCACACTGTGCGGTGAACCGCCCCGTCCTGGGCCGGGCCGCGCACGGGCAAAAGGCGCGCGCCGGGTTCATCACTTCCCGGCCGCGGCGCAGCACCGGGCGCACACTGTGCGGTGAACCGCGCTTGCGGGCTGGGCCGGCGCATGCAACCGTGCACCGGGTCTACGCCCCCAGGCCGCGGGGCGTGCGCCGGGTGCACGCCAGGCGTGTGGACCGCGCACTTGCGGCCCGGTCTGGCGCACGCAGCTGTGCGCCGGGTTCACGCCCGCAGGTGGCCGAGCCGTGCGCCGGGTGCACGATCGGCCGGTGGACCGCGGCTGAGGGAGCCGTACGGGATGAACAGTAAGTTTCCCGTTTTCGCGTTTTCTCTCCGTTTTCGCTCCCGTTTCGCGATTTCTTCTCCGTTTTCGCTCCCGTGCGACACCGGCGACGACCCCGCAAACACGGTAACGGCGGCGGCAGCCTCCCGTTTAACAACGGCGGCGGCGGCCTCCCGCTTAGCACCAAACTCGCCTCAAACGCGATACGACAACAAGGAAAACCTCCTACCGAAAAGGAACGGAAAGATCCAAACCGCTCACCTCGTTCTCGTTGGTAAGGAGGAAGAAAGAGGATCGTCCCGCTCTCGTTCGCCGGGTTCCGCAGGGCGTGCGATCGTTCTTCCTTCTCTTCGTCTCGCCTCGGTTCCTCACGCCCACGGTTGAAAAGGGAGGAAATATGAATTGGGGTTCCGCTTTTCCTTTCTTAAAAGCGCCGCCTTAAACCCTAGCCGTCAAGAGAAAAACCCTACGGCCCCCGGTTTTAAGAAAACCCTAAAATAACCGGAACAAAAACCGACGGCTACGATTGTCTCGTAAAGCGTGCCAATCGCTCACACGGATCCCGGAGCGCCTAAAAGGGGTCCAAACTTCAAAATTAAATTCCGGGAGATCCCGGGGTCGGAATTCAAATCCGATCGCGCCATCGTTCACCGTTTTGCGAGCTCTACCACCTAAAAATACCCGCGCGCCCCGACGGTCTGCCCAGAAATTCTCGAATTTCAACCCCTCCTTAATCAACTGAAAAAAATATTTAATTAGGACTCAAAACGGAAACCGTAAGGTCGAGGTACCGCCCAAAAGATAAAAATAATCCACTGACATAAAAAGATGAAAGGTCCGATCGCAGCAGGATTCTGTCCGATCACCTCGAAAAGCGTGCCGGCCACTTAGCACGGATTTCGATACACCACTCAATGGCAAACGCTTTGACCCCCATCCCGGGAGATCCGTAAATCGGAATCCGAATCCGTTCGCTTCGCCGCCCTCCATTTTTCGAGCACAATCGCAGAGCAATACTCGCGGTCCAGGCCAGCCCATTGCAGAAAACATAGTGAAAAGTTTTCCTAACAGTCCCGTCAAAATAAAAGGAGGTACGCAAGGGCAAGGGAATGCCAGGACTCTACACAAAATCAGCAGGACTGGATCATGACTCTGATAAAAGTGGGAACACCCATCCACCAAAGAAAGACCCGATCTCAACCTGGTGCAAGATAGACAAACCGTGGGAACTCCATCCGCAAGAGACCTGATACCCAATCTGATGCATAAGAAATCTCCGGTCAACCGCCCAATGTCCGCGGTTGCCGCAATACCCTGCCTGTCCCAAAACCCAAGAACCTGACTACACTATCCCATCCACCTGCTCGCGCACGAGCTGCAAATACCCTGAGCCTCAAATGAAAGGAGAAAAGAATAACAAGAAGGGTTTCTCCTATGTCAATTCCAGCATGATAGTGTAGCAGAAAAAGGTGGCCTATCTAGGTGACCATACAAGCATGCAAATGTCCCAAGATGATATAGATAAAATAAAGCAGATATCGATATGTTTTTACCTTGCTAAAGCACGCCGATAAATATATAAGGATAGGAAATAAGGGATAGCCTGTCTATACTGCATGCCCAAAGCCCCCAATTTAGTAATCAGCCTTCATAGAAGCTACTCCAATGCCTAGTGGGTAATCAAAAATAGGGGTTCACAACAACACCCATGATCACAAACATGTCCCACATATGACATCTGGTCCACCGCCTACTATCCGCGGTAGCCATAATACCCAAGAAGCCAAAATCCAGGCCCCGGCTACAATATGCCAATCCCCTGCTCAAACCCGAGCAACAAATAGTCACCTGACTAAAGAATAGGGGGAGAAGAAGGAAATAGGTTTCTTCTAAATCAAATCCCAACATAAAGTGTGGCGATACGAAATGGCCCTACAAAATGTCCAAATAAGCCAGCCCATGTCCTCATGAGAGATAGGAGAAAATGTGACAAATAGTGGTTCGACCAGTGTATCAATTAATAGCTTCACCTGGGTATAATCATCATGCTAAAATCATAATCCGACCACACTTGTCTATAATCTGCTAATCATCATCATATAAGCCATCCCCCTAAGCCTGTCCAAAATATCCTCAAGTGGTACCCTCCCGCAAGACATTTCATAATATCCCAGCATAAAAGTAAATCCCATAAGCATGTAGAAGTTCCAATCACTATCACGTTTTCACTATGATGTTATCCATATGATAGGCTCACAATGATTCCTATCAAGCATGCATGTGCAGTAGATGATCATTCAACATGTCCAATAGAGAGGATCTCTCTAATACTCCTAATGGGGTATCAGAACGAGGGATAAAGCAACCACCCACCTGGAATTGCGCAATCCAAGTCTGTAAAATCCTTCTCGCTGTTCAAAGAGTGTTCTCGCCCAAACAGATAAACCAATCTCTCGCTCCAACAAGTCCAGCAACACCCGTAACTCTCCTGGGCACAATACAAAGTCCACCATTACACATTCATTCCAAAAATTGCTCTCACAATCACATACAACAATAGTCCCAAAGATGCTTAATTTTCACCTGCTGAAAATGCCCAGAAAATTCCTAGAAAAAAATCACAGCGATCCTCGCGTCGATACCTTCGAACCGGCTACTTGCACGCCCAAATCTGAGTTCGGTAAGTCAAGATATTAATTCGGCAAGTCAGTACACTCAACACAATCTGTATCAAAAATACTGTGGCACTGAATACAGGTAAACAGGGATTTTCACCTCGAAATAAATCTCTGAAAAATCCAAGAAAAATATGAGCGTGTTCCTCGCGATCTGTAAATGAAAAAGTTGTATAGGCGCGTTTCCGTCTGATGCTCGTGCGCGAAGATATCGCCTCCACAATCCGCTGCTGTCCCAAAATCCCTCACAGAAAAAGGATAACCATTGTTACCTCGGGATCCGAGCCAAGGAGTCAAAATCGGAATACGTGATCAAAATGAAAGATGAACCCCTACCTGTCGTGAAGCCAACGGTGCAAAAATCACAGAAAAAGGAGCTCGGGGTAGGCCAGGGGAGTCATCACACTGCCGCTGCGACGAAGGAGGACACCGGAAAGGAAACGTCGTGCCGCGCCGGGAAAATAGATATCTCGAAATCCGTGCCGCCCAAAAATCTGAAACTTGACAGGGGAATACTACTCTTCATGGAGAACAACTCTCCTTCTCATCACCCTTTGAGCTGAGAGCTCGAAGGGGTCGAAATCCCCCTTGCAAACAGCCTCGGATGCAACCTTGAGTAAATCCAAAACAAACAATTCACAAAATACCCGATGTGTCCCCAAAACAGGAAACATGCGTAGAAGCCCATCCAAATGCCGCCACGTGTCCCTCCAAAGGTCAACCGCGCACAGTGCCGCGGCGTCAGCGCGGCATGGCGCCCGCGCGCGCACGCGGCCCGAGGTAACTACCCTGCACCGTGGACCGGGTGCACGAAACCAACCAATCACACAGTGCCACGTGTCCTACAGTCGGTCCATCGTGCACCCAAATTATTCCGTGGACCGCGCCGCCTGAACCCTCCACTCAGCGCCAGCCACGTGTCCCCCGCACTGGTGCACGCCGGCGCCGTGGACCGCCCGCCTGCCCGCGCCCCTGCGCGCCTGCCCGCGGCCCTATGCGCCTGCCCGCGGCCGCTCGCCGCCTGCCCGAGCCACTCCGCCGCCTTCCGCCGCCGCCCGCCGTCGCCGGAATCACTGTTCCGGCCGGTGAACAATAATTTACTGTAGCAAGCTCCGATAAATACAAGTAAATAGCCCATCTTGACCGTTTTCGCGTGCTGATTCCAAATACGGCGTCCATTTTGCCAAATTCCAATCCTATAAATTGTCGGAGGCTCCCGAAAAGGTATTTTAATCCGGAATTCGCGCTGAGCCTAAATTTGATATCCGATTTGCGCGAAAACACCTCTAAACATCCGACGGGGTCCCCCGATTACCCACGTGATCCATTTTAAGCCCCGAGTCCATCACTTGTGTCCAAATTAGCGCACGAACACCGTCGACATGCCGCGTAGGCTTCCAGAAGCTGCTGGTCACACTGTAGAAGCCCTGCAAAGATCCGGGTCCCCAAACATCATCCTCTGAAGTTGAAGCTGGTGCATGTGGTGCTGAAGCTGCTGCTGTTGATGTTGATTGTCGCTGTCTGCGAGGAGGTGTTGGAGGGTCATCTTGTCGTTGTGAGAGGGACTTCACTATAGTTGTATCATTGATAGTTCCCAAACTATGCATGTATGCGGACGATGAAATATCGACTTTGAATTTCTTCAAAATTCGCATAATGATAATTGGGAAGGGAAGTCGCTCTGTGGGATGGGCATGTTCCACATACCGGGCCATCCTTGACCAGATGAGGAAGGGAATGTTGAAGTTAGAACCCATAGCTGCTGCCGGGTTTCCAAGAAGATAGAGGAATAACATTCTGTCCCATCTTAGAACTTTTGTTTGCATATTTGGTATGATGTTGTAGCAAACAATGAAGTTCAGGAAGCGATACTCCGGTCGAAGTTCTTTGGAGAAGATTGAATTTCCCGTCGACTGAGTATCGGGGAGACAAATCCCGTTAACAACCACTCTCCAGGTTTTATTGCTAAAGATATGACCCTTTAGGTAATGTGCCCCATCAACTCAGGCCTTCATTCCTAACACCTCTCCAATCAATTGAGGTGTAACTTTGATCTTAATATTTCTAACTGTTGTTAGAAATTCTCGAGGTCTCTCCTCAAGATCAACCAGCTTCGATGAATTCTGATAAAACATTCTGACCAGATGTAGACAATATCCAAGATTGTCCGGGAAATTGCAAATGGGTGCAACTCCCATTTGATCAAAAAGAGTCCCAAAAAGTGCAGAGCGCTCCTTGAGAGCTTTGACATTTACATGTCTTTCCCCAATGCATTCTCTGTTCCCAAAATCCTTGATTCTCTCAGAACTCACAAAATCTTGTGGAGGAAGCTGACTTGCGAGTGGCTCTTCAATGGAGATACCCCGAGCACTCCCTCTCTTCCTGGCAACACTCTTTCTCTTTGTTTTAGCAGGGCTTGCTTCCATCGGGGCTTTTCCTTTTTCAGCGGCGGTAGGCGGAGTCTTCGCCTTTGAAGTTTCAGCATGGGCTTTCCCCTTTGAAGCCGTAGTTGCAGCACGTGCAGTACCTTTCTCCAAAAGCTCATCCAAGTCAATGGACTCTGTTTCGGATCCTGAATCTGAGTTCTCTTGAGCTTTCTTAGCCCTCTTGGGCTTGTTTGTTGCTCTAGTGTGAACCATAGCAACAAGAAGAACGATTATCCAAGTGAACACCATTATTGTTATTTCCTGTGAACGAGAGAAACCTGCGAGCAAAGACTCAAAACACGAAAAAATTGTTAATTTTCAAAAATTTGAAAACTTGTACCTAAACAATCATTATCGTGTAGAGAGACTAAGAATCAAATTAGTTTTCCAAAGAGAATTTTAAAAATAGATCAACTCCATGATTTTTAAAAATTCTCATTATATGCCCTAAAACCGAATTTTCAGAAATTGAAGCTTAAAAATCCGTTAATCCAGAGAATACCTAGCATATAATCAAAACTAATCTACTCAGAGTTCTTATTTCAAAAGAAATTTGACCAAAAACCAATCACAAATGAAAAAGATACAAGATTTTCATGCATGTTTTGAGAAAATAAAGAAAATCTGTGAAAAACCGAAGTTTTGATCATAAAAACTTACTTTGATCCGAAGAACTCGAGTTAGAAACGCTCCAAATTGGTTGATTTCTAGAGAGAGGAGCTCTGGAGACTTGGAAACAAAAGCTTGTTGTAAAAAGAAATCAAAACCCTTTTGTTTCTTATAAAACCCTAGCCACGGTCCGGAACACCTTGTGAGTCCAGTCCGGATCGGCTACCCGCAGAGAATACCTGCGTTCGGGATCCGAAACAGAAAATCCCAGTCCGGATCGGCTCCAAACTTTTTCTTTAGAAAAATTTAGAAAAATTCCAAAAAATCTAGAAAAAGATTGTAAGCACTTTTGTATATCAACTTTAAACAAAATTCATCGTTTCATGTCAAGAGAAATAGATTATGCTAAATCTATCAATAATATCCAAATAATGAAACGAAAATTTATAAAAATTAAATCCCTTAAAGTTGAACAAGTTCAATGACATCTATCACGATCTTATGAGTAATGCATTTATCAAATCATCAATTTGGTAAAGAAAATGAAGTACCAAGATTGATAGATGTTTGAAATCCCAAATATGTTAGATAATATATCTAGTCAATTTATTGAAGGGAGTGGCTCTTTGAGCATCTTTCAATAAAATCCCCACCTTGTACCAACCTTGGAATTTGACAGGGTCAAGTATTCCAAAAAGCATTTTATCTAATCAACTTGAAAAACCATGCTTGGTAAACATGTGGTAGCTGCACACAGTACTCGGACGACCGAGGTGGTAGCTCTTTCCTCCATGTAGTGGTAGTTTTCACACTCCTCATTGGGAAGTAACTCTTTGCACATCTTTTGAGCATAACAATTTAAATGAACTCCCCCTCAATTAGCTATCAATTATTTAAGATATAAGGTATTCAACGAAAAATTGATTTTGATTTCATACTTGACTCAATTGTCAAATAAGATAAAAACTATACCAAGAGATCATTTGAGAGAGAAATTGACTTTGATCACTTAAAGATGACTTAATTGACAAAAATGATCATTGCATCAAATGAATTATTGTGATATCCAAAGCATAATAAATTTATAAAAATATGAAAGGATGCAATTAAAGTCAATAATACTAATGCTCAATTAATGTTCTATGTCCAAGTATAGATAAGGAACAAAAACACAAAACAAAACCTAACCTAAGCAATGGTTTCAAAAAGAAGTTATTTCAAGGAAAGCATTCCTATTGCCTTACGCAAATGAATAAACCGTTTTTGATCCAAAGGTTTTGTTAAAATGTCAGCTAATTGATCTTCAGTTGAAATGTAGGAAAGTTGAAGAATATTTGATTCAACTAGCTCTCTTAGAAAATGATATCTAAGTTCAATGTGTTTTGTTCTTGAGTGCAACACAGGATTTTTTGAGATATTTATAGCACTAGTGTTGTCACAAAAAATTGTTACCGAAGTTGCTGAAATTCGGAAGTCGCTCAACACACTTTTCATCCAAATGAGTTGGGTTGAACAACTACCCGCTGAAATATATTCCGCTTTGGCAGTCGAGAGTGCAATGCAGTTTTGCTTTTTACTATGCCACGCAACAAGGCAATGGCCAAGATAAAAACATGCACCACTCGTACTTTTCCGATCATCCACAGATCCTGCCCAATCGGCATCTGAATATCCTACAATATCAAGAGTTGTTCCCATAGTGTCACGCCCCGGGTGTAAACCAGAACCCGGGCCCGTCCACAGATCCGCCGTGCATGCGGTATTTCCCACATGCACGAAGCGTCGGTAACCTGCTCAGATATGAAATAATAATAAAAGAGCATAATAATAATCAGAGCTGAAATAAAACTACAGTATCTCAGACAGAAGCTGGAAATAAAAGTACAACAGTAAAATAAATACAAGTGTCTCTCCCAGCTCACAACTACAAAATACATAAAGCTGGCAGAAGCCAGACCCCAAAAGAAAAGAAAGAAAAACTGTCTGAGAAGATCTGGTACCCAAAAGTCAAGCAGCTACGACCCTCGGTAGGCTCTCTAACTAGTCAGCGATGCGCTTGCCCCGATCAGTTGCTGATGTCCCAGCAACTCCCACAGAGGACTCTGCAAAACAAGGGAAAAGAAGGGAACAAGAAAAACAATGGGGGTCAGTACTACTATAAACAGTAGCCTCCCCTAGTGGGTAAAGCCTCAGCTCAGATATGCCCACCAGGTGCACCGAGGCAAAAAGGAAAGAAGAAGGGAAGGGATGCTAATAAATAAAGCGACTGATAAAAATGCTATCCCTAATATGCCTCTACATGACCAACCAATAAGGATGGGAAAAGTGATTCATCAGAATCAAGTATCCGGTCATAAAGACCCAATCTGACTGCCAGTGAACACTGGCCCTGCCTGCTCTGCCAATCGAACTCAAAAACCCAGCCTGGTGCCCGGCGCTCACACCGTGGAACTCAAGAAACTAGCATGGTGCCCGGCGCTCACACCGTGGAAAGCCTACTCCGGAGTGGCACTCGAGGGGAGCGACCCACACGAGTACAAATAATACCACTGTATCAACATCTCTGTAACCACTGTCTCATAATAGCAGGACTGGATCGAGACTCAAGAAGTGGGCACAACCCTCCACTAAAGTAAGCCCGATCCCCGAACACCCAATCTGATGCAATAAAACAATCCGGTCAACCACCCAAGATCCGTGGTCGCCGCAACCCCCTGACCACTCAGCCTGTCCCCAATTCCCCAATACCTGCCTACACTGTCCACTATACGCTCGAACCTGAGCGAGTAAGCCGCTAATGCCAACAATGAAAGGAGAAAGAGAAAAGCATGGTTTCTCCTAAGTCAATTCCAAAATAGTGTAGCAGTAAAAGATGACAATCATCAGGTGATCAGTTAAATCATGCAATGTTCCAATTTCCAAGTATAACAGTTGAAGTGATATAGGCTAGGATGACCGTTTCACATGAATAAACCTTGGTTTTGCAGTCCTCTAATTCTATGTTGTCACGGGGTATAAGTTCCAGAATTAATAAGCGATTCCCTAGAGCATGCAAGTCTAACAATCAACACGTTCAACATTGTTATAACAAAGTACTCTGACATTCCTAGTGGGCATACAAAAAGAGGAGTGTAACAACCACCCACCTGAAGCGCAACTGTCCCAACTTGTACAGTCAGAGAATACCAAAAATCCAAATCCGCGCCCCCACAATACTCCTGGTACAACAAGGAATCCACTAATTACACTAGGGTCACAATCACAGCACTAATTACCACATACAAACACAAGTACTAAACTGTCAAATTATCACCTGCAACAAATGTCCAGAAAATTCTAATAAAAATATCCGGCGATCCTCGCGACGATAGCTTCGCAACGGTACCTTGCACGCCCAAATCCGAGTTCTGTACACCAAGATAAAAATTCAGCAAGTGGACACTCTCAAACACTAATCATGATTAAGGGTAGATTACTATTCACAGAGAAATCCTTAATTATCACCTCGAAGGAAAATTCACAAAAATCCACTAAAAATACGAGCGCGTTCCTTGCGATCCGTAGATGCAAAAGTTGTATAAGCTCGTTTCCATCAGACGCTCGTGCGCGAAGATAAGGCTGAAACACTCCACTGCTGTCAAGAATTCCATACAGAAAAAGGGGGTCACTTGTAGCCTCGAAAACCGTGCCAAAACCTCGAAACGGAAAAGCGCGACTATAACGAAAGATGAAGTTCTACCTCTTAGGAGTCCACTGGTGCAAGAATCACAGGAAAATGATGTCGGGGTAGCCCGGGGGAGCAAAAACACGAACACTGCGCCGAAGGAAGAACACAAGTAAGCAACGTCGCGCCGCACCGTAAAATGGGGAACCTCGGGATTCGTGCCACCAAAATTCCTAAGATTTGGTAGGAAGATCCAGGACAAAAAGATGCAAAATTTTGCTAGAAATAGGCATTTGCAGATTTGGCTCGGTTTGGGAGAACAATAGAGGAGAAGAAGGCTCGGACTGTGCATTATATAGAGGCTGAAAAACAATTCGGAAAATACCCTCTGTGTCCCCACTTTCGGGCGCTTGGGGATTTTCGGGCGGCTACAGTAACGGGCCGGCCCAGATTTCCGGGCGCGCACAGTGCGGCCCGGCCCACAGCACAGCCCAGCCCACTAAGCCCAAAAACCCCGCTGCACCCGGTGCACCAGAGCCAGCCACTGGCGGCGTGCCACGCGTCCCCGACAAGCCGTGCACCGCGCACGACGGCCGTGCACCGCGCACGTCGGCCGGCTGCCCCGGGCGTACGGTCACCTGCCCCGGCCATCGCGTGGACCGCGCGCACCAAGTCCCGCCAATCCCGATCCGCCACGCGTCCACCCGGTCCACCGTGCACCCGGCCCAAAACTCCGTGGACCGCGAATGCTGCACCGGCCAACCGGAAGGCGCCACGTGGCCCGCCTCCGGTGCACGCCCCGCGCGGTGGACCGCGCGCCTGCCCGCGGCCTGCCCGCGCCCTGGGCCGCCGCCTGCCGCCTGCCCGCGGCGGCGCCGCCGCCCGCCGACGCTGCCCGCCGCCGCCGGCCGCCGCCGGCGATCGCCGGCGACACTGTTCCGGCATGAACAGTAACCCAAGCACAAATTTGACCAGCAAATAGCCCGTCTTGACCGTTTTCGCGCGCTGATTCCAAAAACGAGGTCCGTTTCGCCAAATTCCGCCTCCAAAATTTGCCGGAGGCTCCCGCAAGCGCCAAAAACTGTCAAAACTTCCGGGTGTCCGCTTTTGGGCATCCGGACTCCGAATTGGGCAAACCAAAAGCCAATCTCAAGTGTTTTTCCGCGCTGAATCCAAATCCACCCTCCGTTTGGCCTAAATAAAATTCTAACATTCGGCATAAGCAGCCGAAGGCCAAAACAGCTAACTAAGCTCACAGGGTCCATCAGTGGCATCCCCTTGATGCACTATGGGCCAGATACACCATCAACAGGTGTCTAAACAGTGGATTCACGGGAAAAAGCTGCATGGGGGTTCGGAATACTACATCCTCCCCCACTAAAAAAAGTTTCGTCCCCGAAACGAAAATAAACAAGCAGACGTACCTCAAACTGCGGCCTCGAACAAGAAGGGGTAGGCATCTCTCATCTCTGTCTCCAGCTCCCAAGTAGCCTCTCGCTCCTCATGATTGCTCCATAGGATCTTCACATAAGGAATGGCCCGATTGCGCAATTCCCTCACCTCACGAGCAAGAATCCGCAACGGGCGCTCCTCGAAAACCAAGTCCTCGCCGATCTCCAACGAAGTGAAGTCAATCACGTGCGACGGGTCAAACACATACTTCCTCAGAGCTGAGACGTGGAAGACATCATGAACTCCGGCCAGGCGCGGGGGTAAGGCAACTCTGTATGCCACAGGACCAACTCTATCCAGTACCTCAAAGGGTCCAATAAAGCGGGGACTGAGCTTCCCCCGTACTCCAAATCTCCGGACCCCTTTCGAGGGCGAGACCTTCAAGAAGACATGATCACCAACCTGAAACTCCAGGTCTCGCCGTCGAGTATCCGCGTAGCTCCTCTGACGACTCTGGGCTGTCTCAAGATGCCGGCGAATAATCCTGACCTTTTCCTCTGCCTCCAAAAGTAACTCCGGTCCCAAAGTCCTCCTCTCACCCACGTCACTCCAATATAAGGGGGACCGACACTTGCGTCCATACAACGCTTCAAACGGAGCCATCTGGATGCTCGCCTGATAGCTGTTGTTGTACGCAAACTCAACCAAAGATAAGTGCCGGTACCACCCTCCTCCAAAATCCATAACGCACGCTCTAAGCATATCCTCGAGGGTCTGTATGGTGCGCTCTGACTGCCCATCGGTCTGTGGGTGGAAAGCAGTGCTAAACCTGAGCTGAGTCCCCAAAGCAGAATGCAAACTCCCCCAAAAGCGTGATACGAATCTCGGGTCCCGATCTGACACAATCGAAGCAGGGATACCGTGAAGCCTCACTATCTCATCCATATATAACTGTGCCAAATGCTCCAATGACCAAGTCATCTGAACTGGCAAGAAGTGCGCCGACTTGGTGAGTCTGTCAACAATAACCCAGATCGCATCTGCCCCGCTCTGCGCCCTCGGCAATCCAGTGACGAAATCCATAGTGATGTGGTCCCATTTCCACTCGGGAATTGGAAGACTCTGCAACTTGCCAGCAGGAACGCGATGCTCTGCTTTCACTTGCTGACAAGTTAAACAATGAGCAACGAATCTCCCAACATCCCGCTTCATTCCGGGCCACCAAAACTGTGCCTTGAGGTCCTTATACATCTTAGTACCTCCAGGGTGGATGGTATAAGGTGTATAGTGGGCCTCTCTCAAAATCTGATCTCTAATCTCCTGATCCATAGGCACACACACTCGGTCCCTGTACCGCAGTACTCCCGAGCTATCCACAGAAAAATCCCCTGTCTGATCTGCCTGAAGCTGCGTCCTGATCCTCGTCAAGTGGGGGTCCTCACTCTGAGTGTCCCTGATCCTCTCCAACAGAGTGGGCTGCAAGACCATAGACATGAGTCTAGCAGAGACCCCAGGGGATACTACCTCCAGCTGTAATCGCCTCATCTGCTCGACCAACGGCGCCTGCTGCGAGATCAATAAGCTCAGACTCGTCCTCCTGCTCAAAGCATCCGCCACAACATTGGCCTTGCCGGGGTGATAAAGGATACTCAGATCATAATCCTTTAGCAGCTCCAACCACCGGCGTTGCCTCAAATTCAGCTCCTTTTGAGTGAACAGATACTTCAAGCTCTTGTGATCAGTATAAATCTCGCAATGCTCACCATACAAGTAATGCCGCCACAGCTTCAGAGCAAACACCACCGCTGCCAACTCCAGATCATGAGTAGGGTAATTTTTCTCATAATCCTTTAATTGCCTCGAAGCATAGGCAATTACCCTACCCTGCTGCATCAACACACAGCCCAAACCACTATGTGAGGCATCACTGTAAATCACAAATCCTTCCCCCATAACAGGGAGGGCAAGGATTGGAGCGGTCATCAACCTCTGCTTCAGCTCCTCAAAACAGCTCTGGCAAGTCTCGCTCCAAACAAACTTAACTCCTTTCCTGGTCAGACGAGTGAGGGGAGAGGAAAGCTTCGCAAAGCCTTCCACAAAGCGCCGATAGTAGCCCGCCAAACCAAGAAAGCTCCGCACCTCAGTGATAGTCGTCGGCCTCGGCCAATCTCGAATAGCATCCACCTTGGCCGGATCCACCGCCACTCCAGCAGCTGAAACGACATGACCCAGAAAAGCAACCTCCCGAAGCCAAAACTCACACTTTTTGAACTTAGCATACAGCTTCTTCTCTCGCAGAAGCTGTAGCACGGTCCTCAAGTGCTCCTCGTGCTCCAAATCACTCCGGGAGTAAATCAGAATATCATCTATAAACACCACCACAAATCGATCCAAAAACGGCTGAAAAATCCTGTTCATCAAGTCCATGAATGCGGCAGGGGCATTGGTCAACCCAAAAGGCATCACAGTGAACTCATAATGCCCGTACCGCGATCTGAAAGCCGTCTTGGAGATGTCCTCGGCCCTCACCCTCAGCTGGTGGTAACCGGACTGCAGATCAATCTTCGAGAACACCGATGCTCCCTGTAACTGATCAAACAAATCATCAATCCGGGGGAGGGGATACTTGTTCCGGATGGTCACTTTGTTCAATTCCCTATAATCCACACACAACCGCAGTGACCCATCCTTCTTCTTCACAAACAACACAGGCGCTCCCCACGGAGAAACACTGGGTCGAATGAAGCCCCTATCCAAAAGATCCTGAAGCTGGGCCTTCAACTCCCTCAACTCAGCTGGCGCCATCCTATAAGGTGCCTTTGAGATTGGTGCAGTTCCAGGAACTACATCAATCACGAACTCAATCTCCCTCTCCGGCGGCATCGTCGTCAACTCAGGGGGAAATACATCTGGGAACTCGCGGACAATAGGGATATCCTCGAGTCCCAGTGCCGCCGTAGGCACCTCCACCACAGTGGCCAAAAAGGCAGTGCAACCCCTACTCATCATCCTCCTAGCTCTGGCCGAGGAAATGGTCGCTGCGAACAGCGTGCTCTGGCAGCCTCTGAAGATGAACTCCTCCTGTCCTGGCTCGCGAAGAGTCACCGTCCTCTCTCTGCAGTCGATAGTGGCGGAATACCGCGACAGCCAATCCATCCCAAGTACCAAATCAAAATCCTGGAGCTGCTGCAAAACAAGCAAGTCTGCAGGCAAAATCCAAGGCCCCAACTGCACTGGGCAAGCCACACAACGCTCCTCGACATGCAGAATATGATCAGGAATCCGCACCTCTAATGCATAAGATAAGGACTCTACCTCTAGACCATGCAGGGATGCAAATGCTCGACTAATGAAAGAATGAGATGCTCCAGTGTCGAATAAAGTACGAGCCCGAATACCAAAGAGTAGAATAATACCTGCCACCACCTGGTCTGCCGCTGAAGAATCCGCCAACTGGGCGGTATACACCCGCCCGCTCGGTGCTGGAGGTCGAGAGTCTACAGGATAAGAAGTGGACGGCCTGCTCGCTGGAGCATAAGGCCGCTGAGCTGGTGGCCGCTGCTGCTGAGGGGGAAAGGGAACCGATGCCGAAGACGGTGCCGAGGAAGTAGAAAGGGGGCAAGTGGCTCGCACATGCCCAGGCTGCCCACAACGGAAGCATCGACCCCATCTCTGATCACAAGTAATGGCGGCATGCTGACCTCCACAGAAAATACATCGGTCAGAAGGTCGGGGCTGTCTCGGCTGCTGCTGCTGTCTCGAGGACTGCTGCTGAGACCTCTGCTGCCTCTGCTGTGGTCTCTGCTGCTGGTGCTGCTGCTGTGGATGCTGCTGCGGTCTCTGGGGTCCCCCAGGCCCTCTCCTATCAGATCGACCACGGCCAAAAGACTGAGACTGCGGCGGCCGTGGCGGTCTCCAAGAGCTGGTCTGTCCCCCATCCTCTGGGGCTGGTCGCTTCCTGTCGGAACTCTGCGCGACCGCAGCCCTCCGTCTGGCCACCTCCTGATCGCCTCTCTCCACCCACTGTGCATGCTCTGCGGCTGCCTCCAGAGTCTGAAATCTCTGAGCATGCACAAGTGTGTATATCTCCGGGCGAAGGCCCCCCTCAAAAAGCTCAACCTGGTGCGGACCGTCGCGGGCGACATAAGGCACACAGTTCAGCAACTCCCTGAACTCCTGAAAGTAAGCATGGGTCGGTCGCTCGCCCTGCTGCAAATTCTTCAGATCATCCTCTAACTTTTTCTTCACGCTGGTAGAGAAGTAGGTGTCCAACACCATCCGTCTGAACTCCTCCCAAGGTAGCTGCCTAGTGATCCGGAACTCCAGTGGCTCAACTCGCTGCCACCAAAAGTCAGCATCTCCGTCCAAACAGTGCACCGCCATGTGCACTCGGTACCTCGGGTCGATGAAGAAGTCCCGGAAAAGCTTCTCCATCGCAGAAAGCCAAATCCCAACAGCCCGGGGCTGAGCATCCCGCCCCGAAAACCTCGGTGGTCCCCGCTTGACAAACGCCGCGAGTCTGTCAGCAAAATCCCGCTCCTCCTCCGTAGTCAAGGGCTGAAACGCCGCAGAAGCCCCGATACTCGAAGATGGCGCCGATGGCGCAAAAGGTGCAACAGGAGGCGCAGGGGCCTCCGGAACAGCTGGGGGTGGTGCCTCCCTCTGAGCAAGCAGCTGCTCAATCCTCTGCTCCTGGCGGCGCTGACCCTCCGCCAACTGGGCCACCAAGGCCCTCAACTCAGCAAGCTCAGGTGGTGTAGGCTGCTCTGGCTCAGCAGGGGGCGAAGGAACACCCCGAGTGGGAATCCGACGTCGAGGAGGCATCCTGCCACAAGAAACCAAACATCAGCAACAAAACCCCACACGACCCAATCTGGCGAAAGTCAAAAGACATCCCCCTATTTCTGTAACCTTAGGTTGTCTGCAGCCAACATAATGGTTCAACAGAAATAGACTATGTCAATCACTCTTCACTCACTGGAAGAGTTAACAATAATAATCACCGACTTCCGCAACAAGTCACGCTACTCACGCCCTATAATCCTAGGGTCTGTCAAAAGCCTAGGGTTTCCTAAGTCCCAACTGACCTATCCCTAAGCTCTGATACCAACTTAATCTGTCACGCCCCGGGTGTAAACCAGAACCCGGGCCCGTCCACAGATCCGCCGTGCATGCGGTATTTCCCACATGCACGAAGCGTCGGTAACCTGCTCAGATATGAAATAATAATAAAAGAGCATAATAATAATCAGAGCTGAAATAAAACTACAGTATCTCAGACAGAAGCTGGAAATAAAAGTACAACAGTAAAATAAATACAAGTGTCTCTCCCAGCTCACAACTACAAAATACATAAAGCTGGCAGAAGCCAGACCCCAAAAGAAAAGAAAGAAAAACTGTCTGAGAAGATCTGGTACCCAAAAGTCAAGCAGCTACGACCCTCGGTAGGCTCTCTAACTAGTCAGCGATGCGCTTGCCCCGATCAGTTGCTGATGTCCCAGCAACTCCCACAGAGGACTCTGCAAAACAAGGGAAAAGAAGGGAACAAGAAAAACAATGGGGGTCAGTACTACTATAAACAGTAGCCTCCCCTAGTGGGTAAAGCCTCAGCTCAGATATGCCCACCAGGTGCACCGAGGCAAAAAGGAAAGAAGAAGGGAAGGGATGCTAATAAATAAAGCGACTGATAAAAATGCTATCCCTAATATGCCTCTACATGACCAACCAATAAGGATGGGAAAAGTGATTCATCAGAATCAAGTATCCGGTCATAAAGACCCAATCTGACTGCCAGTGAACACTGGCCCTGCCTGCTCTGCCAATCGAACTCAAAAACCCAGCCTGGTGCCCGGCGCTCACACCGTGGAACTCAAGAAACTAGCATGGTGCCCGGCGCTCACACCGTGGAAAGCCTACTCCGGAGTGGCACTCGAGGGGAGCGACCCACACGAGTACAAATAATACCACTGTATCAACATCTCTGTAACCACTGTCTCATAATAGCAGGACTGGATCGAGACTCAAGAAGTGGGCACAACCCTCCACTAAAGTAAGCCCGATCCCCGAACGCCCAATCTGATGCAATAAAACAATCCGGTCAACCACCCAAGATCCGTGGTCGCCGCAACCCCCTGACCACTCAGCCTGTCCCCAATTCCCCAATACCTGCCTACACTGTCCACTATACGCTCGAACCTGAGCGAGTAAGCCGCTAATGCCAACAATGAAAGGAGAAAGAGAAAAGCATGGTTTCTCCTAAGTCAATTCCAAAATAGTGTAGCAGTAAAAGATGACAATCATCAGGTGATCAGTTAAATCATGCAATGTTCCAATTTCCAAGTATAACAGTTGAAGTGATATAGGCTAGGATGACCGTTTCACATGAATAAACCTTGGTTTTGCAGTCCTCTAATTCTATGTTGTCACGGGGTATAAGTTCCAGAATTAATAAGCGATTCCCTAGAGCATGCAAGTCTAACAATCAACACGTTCAACATTGTTATAACAAAGTACTCTGACATTCCTAGTGGGCATACAAAAAGAGGAGTGTAACGACCACCCACCTGAAGCGCAACTGTCCCAACTTGTACAGTCAGAGAATACCAAAAATCCAAATCCGCGCCCCCACAATACTCCTGGTACAACAAGGAATCCACTAATTACACTAGGGTCACAATCACAGCACTAATTACCACATACAAACACAAGTACTAAACTGTCAAATTATCACCTGCAACAAATGTCCAGAAAATTCTAATAAAAATATCCTGGCGATCCTCGCGACGATAGCTTCGCAACGGTACCTTGCACGCCCAAATCCGAGTTCTGTACACCAAGATAAAAATTCAGCAAGTGGACACTCTCAAACACTAATCATGATTAAGGGTAGATTACTATTCACAGAGAGATCCTTAATTATCACCTCGAAGGAAAATTCACAAAAATCCACTAAAAATACGAGCGCGTTCCTTGCGATCCGTAGATGCAAAAGTTGTATAAGCTCGTTTCCATCAGACACTCGTGCGCGAAGATAAGGCTGAAACACTCCACTGCTGTCAAGAATTCCATACAGAAAAAGGGGGTCACTTGTAGCCTCGAAAACCGTGCCAAAACCTCGAAACGGAAAAGCGCGACTATAACGAAAGATGAAGTTCTACCTCTTAGGAGTCCACTGGTGCAAGAATCACAGGAAAATGATGTCGGGGTAGCTCGGGGGAGCAAAAACACGAACACTGCGCCGAAGGAAGAACACAAGTAAGCAACGTCGCGCCGCACCGTAAAATGGGGAACCTCGGGATTCGTGCCACCAAAATTCCTAAGATTTGGTAGGAAGATCCAGGACAAAAAGATGCAAAATTTTGCTAGAAATAGGCATTTGCAGATTTGGCTCGGTTTGGGAGAACAATAGAGGAGAAGAAGGCTCGGACTGTGCATTATATAGAGGCTGAAAAACAATTCGGAAAATACCCTCTGTGTCCCCACTTTCGGGCGCTTGGGGATTTTCGGGCGGCTACAGTAACGGGCCGGCCCAGATTTCCGGGCGCGCACAGTGCGGCCCGGCCCACAGCACAGCCCAGCCCACTAAGCCCAAAAACCCCGCTGCACCCGGTGCACCAGAGCCAGCCACTGGCGGCGTGCCACGCGTCCCCGACAAGCCGTGCACCGCGCACGACGGCCGTGCACCGCGCACGTCGGCCGGCTGCCCCGGGCGTACGGTCACCTGCCCCGGCCATCGCGTGGACCGCGCGCACCAAGTCCCGCCAATCCCGATCCGCCACGCGTCCACCCGGTCCACCGTGCACCCGGCCCAAAACTCCGTGGACCGCGAATGCTGCACCGGCCAACCGGAAGGCGCCACGTGGCCCGCCTCCGGTGCACGCCCCGCGCGGTGGACCGCGCGCCTGCCCGCGGCCTGCCCGCGCCCTGGGCCGCCGCCTGCCGCCTGCCCGCGGCGGCGCCGCCGCCCGCCGACGCTGCCCGCCGCCGCCGGCCGCCGCCGGCGATCGCCGGCGACACTGTTCCGGCATGAACAGTAACCCAAGCACAAATTTGACCAGCAAATAGCCCGTCTTGACCGTTTTCGCGCGCTGATTCCAAAAACGAGGTCCGTTTCGCCAAATTCCGCCTCCAAAATTTGCCGGAGGCTCCCGCAAGCGCCAAAAACAGTCAAAACTTCCGGGTGTCCGCTTTTGGGCATCCGGACTGCGAATTGGGCAAACCAAAAGCCAATCTCAAGTGTTTTTCCGCGCTGAATCCAAATCCACCCTCCGTTTGGCCTAAATAAAATTCTAACATTCGGCATAAGCAGCCGAAGGCCAAAACAGCTAACTAAGCTCACTGGGTCCATCAGTGGCATCCCCTTGATGCACTATGGGCCAGATACACCATCAACAGGTGTCTAAACAGTGGATTCACGGGAAAAAGCTGCATGGGGGTTCGGAATACTACACATAGGATACTAAATTCCGAAAATTCACGGTTCCTTTGACGTACCGGATTTGTCCTTTCACCACTTTAGGTGAAACCTCCTTGGTGCTGACTGATATCTCCGCAGATTCCCAACACTAAAGGATATGTCCGGGGATAGCTGTGAGGTAGAGTAGACTTCCAATCATGCTGCGATAAAGTTCTCGTCTACACTTTCACTACGAGATTCACTTCCTAATCCCTTGTTGCTAGTTCCATCGGAGTCAGAAAAATCTTTAGAATTTCTAAAATCCAAATTCTGACCAACTCCATTGCTATACTGGATTGGCAACAGATGGCTGCATTCTTCATTTGTTTCACTTGCAATACAAGAAAGTATGTTAATGCGCCCATCATAACATTCTCAATTCGCTTTCCATGGTTTCAGCGAATTTAGAAGCATCATTGTCTCTAGTTGCCCAAATACAATGTCATCGACATAGATTTGTGCCACAAATGAAGTTATCCTGAAATGATCACAAAGAGCGTCGGATCCGCTCCCCTCGAGTATAGCCCTTCTCCAAAAGGTGCTTTGTCAACCTTTCGTACCATGCTCGCGGTGCTTGTTTTAGACGTAAAGAGCCTTTTTCCAAACGAAAACATGATTAGGTTGGTTATGGTCTACGAAACCTTTCGGTTGAGCCAACATAAACTTCCCATTCAAAAACCCATTAAAAATGCGCTCTTAACGTCCATTTGAAAGAGTTATATTTAAAATGACAAGCAGCGATAAAATACGAATCGACTCGCAGTCGAGCTACCAGCGAACGTCTCATCAAAGTCTATTTCCTTCTATTTGTGAGTAGCATTGAGCAACCATAGACGTGCTTTGTTCCTGATGATGGTACCATCCTTATTTTTTTTCTTTCTTGAAATCCATTTAGTACCAATTACGTTGTGTTGCTTCGGTGGCTTTGTTAATTCACAGACTTTGTTTCTTTTGAACTGATGGAGCTCTCTTGCATCGCTTCAATGCAGTAATCATCCTGAAGGCTTCATCGACGTCTTGGTTCTTATCATGGAGACGTAACATGCGACTCCATAAACAACTATATCCGAGTTCTGACTCCTTCTGTGGGTCTACCATAATGTTCGCTTCTGGATGATCCTGGAGAGAGTAACCGGTGTTGAGGTAACGGCGTACTCGGAGGTACATGTGATGATTCCTGCATATCAGATAAACTTGAAGAACCATAGATGTTTCAACTTTCGGAAGAATTTATTATGAGAAGATGCATGTACAGAAGTATCATCATCAAGAGACATATCGGGGTAGATTATCAGATACAAAGTGAAAAGGTTCATCCTGCAAGATACGCGGAAAACATTTATAGATTCTACCATTGTCACGCCACGGAGGTCTCAAGATAAGCGGGAAAAACGTGTTATTTTTTTTTTTCTTTTGAAAGCAAGTGAGAACGACCTCGCCTACCGGTGCGTGTCAGACCCGCCACAATACAAATTCACCCTGCAAACGGACAGAGTCTCTTTGTATATGCACAGCATCACTAATACAACGACGACAATAACATCATACAGCATTAACACACCAGTCACAGTGAACAAGACGAACGTGTAACAACATTCAACAACATTAGGATAAACCTATGAGTTTGCAAACGGTGTCCACTCGACACCCATTTCTTTAGAAAACGTCTACACATTCATCGTAGGGCGGCTACCTCGTTTTGAAAGGATAAAACCACAGGGTTTTCAAAGCAGTGCCCACACGACACTTGATTTTGCAATTCATTTTCGAAATCCTTTTGACATCGTAAAACGGCCGCAAAGTCTAAAAATATAACAATATCCAAACTACTAGTTACTTGTCCACATATCCAGCATGATCAACGCCCCACACAAACTAAACTAAAGAGAAGAGATAGAGATAACCAACTAAGAGTTTTAAAAAAGGGCCTCATACGGCCAAAAGCTAAGTCTGCGTTGCCTCACCACCGTACCGATGTGTACATACCTATTTGGACCTGTCACGGAGTGGGTAAAGTCAGTGACAAATAAAGTAGATGTTCTAACATTAATGAACAGTAAATTCGAATGAATTACTCTGCACCGGAACACTTTCGCTATCTTCGCCTGAATTCACTTTATTTAATTTAGTGACATCGTCACGTCAAGGTAGTCGACGATCTCCCACGCGACACTTACGATGTTTTACCCCTTCACGATGCGTGAGCGACATGTTTAGCTATCGTGAAGAGGTCCCCACCTACACACGTGGGGCACACGGATCATTCAGACCACTCCTCGGAAAAGTACATCCATGCGGAGGCCAATCGCTGTGTACGTGCAGCATCCAACACAGTTTGCCGAAGTCGGCGTAAATTAAATATCGCGACACTTGGTCGCCACAAACATTAACAAAAGAACGGTACATAATATTCGAAGGGGTTAATTTATTGGAAACACTTCATCTATTTTATTAAAACAGGTTAGTACGAACCTTTTAAATGATATACTACACCTAATGCACTTACAGCACTTGTTGCATAGGAACCCACCTGGTTGCGGGAAGATCGGGGTACTAGGGGCTTGATACTCTCCCGCTGCGCACCTGGACCTAAAGAAGTCCCAGAAGTTAATAACGCGTACAATTACCGGAAACCAACCCAATTAACTCTGCGCCGTAACCCCAAACGGCGCCTTGTACCATACTTGACCTCCCGCGCGCACGCACTCCATCCCCTCGCAGGCGTCAACCCGCGGACGTTGCCCGCCGTCCGCGGATGTCTCGCACGGCGCCGCGCGTCGGCCGCCGGCCCGCGGGTCCCCACGCGGC